>CAOLHI010004146.1:0-131658 GCA_948474755.1 Ctenosaura bakeri | reverse complement strand
CAGTGGCATCCTCCTTCTTTCTTTCCATTCCCCACTGCAAACAACTAGATGGAAATTATTTACACTAGCATCAGTACTGCCCATGGGGAGAAGGACTGCTGACTACTCCAGCTGGCTTCCATTTATATATTTTTTATCTGAAGTATCCATATAATTTAGGTATCAATAAATACAGGAATCTATCAGATATAATCTCTACTAATTATGCAATCATTTGTTTCTAACAATTTTAGGGATATATTTGTGAAACTTTTTACCACATGAAATCTGCAATGTATACCATATTTAATTTTTGTTTAAATAGTATATGTATCCAAAATGTTTAAATAGTATACTTATCCAAACTTTAACTGAAGACAACAGTGTTATGTACAGAAAATAATGTAGTTTGTACAAATATTTTAAAAGTATTAAAATGTTGTTGTGTGCCTTCAAGTCATTTCTGACTTATGGTAACCCGATGGCAAACCTATCACGGGGTTTTCTTGACAAGATTTGTTCAGAGGCGGTTTGCTTTGCCTCCCTCCAAGGCTGAGAGAGTGTGATTTGCCCAAGATCACCCAGTGGGTTTCCACGGCTAAGCAGGGATACAAGCCCTTTTCTCCAGATTCATAGTCCAATTCTCTGAACAACTATACCACACTGAATCTCATTTAAATTGTATGATTTGTTTAAATAGAATACTTATACACACTGTTTGAATAGTATACTTACCCATACTTATCCGTTTTACTGAAGACAACAGAGGTATGTATGAAAAATAATGTAGCTTGTACATTTTGATATATTTTAATATTATTTATTTTTAAAAAATAGCACACCATATTATAGAAGCCTTTTTTTTAAAGAGACAGAGACTGCAGGCAAAAAAAACTACTATGAAAAAACAAAACCAAGACAAAACAGTAGGCTAATCTGTGGGAAAAGAAATTTTGAATTGGCATCCAAATACTATCAGGGAAGCAGCCAGATGGGTCTCCTAGAAAACGAAGCCTGGGCACTATGACAGAGTACATGCTTTCCTATGATGTAAAATGTGGATCTCAGATGGGAGTACAATACACAAAAGGGCCTTTGCCACTGTCCTCAGTCTGAGGCAGAAATACATGGGAAGAGATAAATGCATAAGTATCCTGACCTCCACCTTGACTTAAGCTCAAAAATAGACAAAAGCCAATGAAGTTGAAATTTTTTCCCCACATCTGCAAAACAACTTCTCCTTCACCATTTTACTGCAGAAATTGGGGAGCATGGCTTTCATTACACCAGCACCAGTAACGAACAACTGGATCCCTTTTAAAGGCCATTAAGCAGTATTGGTGGATTCTTGGAGTCCAGTCAATTATTTAATTGCTAATCGACACCACAGCTGTTTATTTATAAAGAAATAAATAGTTTACATCTGGCCTAAGTCACTGGCCATGATAAAAACATGCAATGGTATCTATGATGGCCAGACATGGGAAAGACCGTGTAGTGGTAGAAAACTGAAGTAGATGGTTTTTGATAACTCAACTATTCGGTAAGAGGGACCAATGATCTGATGCACAGGGAAACATTTTCTTCAACTCTTATGAGTGTATCATATTCTAACTTTGCAAATATAAAACAAGGCAATAAAAATGTAAGTCACATGTCCAAAATACTTTCATTCAGCTTCACCTACCTAATAATTCACTCTCTTACAGTACTTACGTTAACATTCTTAGGTCTGTAACTGCCAAGAAGTGTAGGATCTTAAAAAAAAAAATCAAGAAAATTTTATTTCCAAGTATTAGACATAATTATCATAAAGCCCGTAATAACTTTTCAAATAATTCTCAAAGCAATCTATAAAGAGTACCATTATTACTACTGCATTTTCAGCTGTAACCACTGTGAACAGTGACTTGCCCAATTATCATGTATTATTGTACATGAATGGATACTTACAAATTAATATAATATACAGTTTGTGATATAATTATTCAAACTAAACATAACTCTTTTATAAGTCTTTGGATAAGGAAAAGTTTATGCTATGTAAAACACATTTTGGAGAAAAGAGGATTTAATCATCACTACACCAATGTTTAAGTAAATAACTTTCTCAAATAAGACGCTGTATTTCAGTTCATACTGTTTTGCTTTTTTCAAGTTCCACTTCATTTTCTGCTTATCCTATAGTCTCCTAGAAAGACATCATAATCTGAGAAATGACTCCCTCTTACAAAAGATGTCTCTTACAAAAACATGCTGTGACTAACACAAGGCAGAGAAACTTATGAGGAAAGAATCATAGGAATGTGTCCAGGTCTTCCTGGACTTCTATTGTAACAGCCTCCCCCGCTTTTACAGTGGAGGGGAAGGATCTTTGCTTTCTCTTCTAATTTACACTCTGCCATTGACTGCTCTATCATCCCCTCCCATAAGGCTTTTCCAATCATATGCCCTCTTCCTCACTGTGTCTTTTAAGCAAATATGCTCTATGACCACACACAAACTTTTCTCACTCGGTCCTGGGAGTGTGCAACAGATAAAGCCTCTCGACTGCTTGACTGGCATTTCCTAGTCTTGCCACTCTCCTCCTGTTTTCTCTGGTTCTCTTAGGAAGCCATGTCCCATTCTACTAACTTTGGGTTTCCCAGCCCCAATGTCTCAATTCAGTTCTGCTGGCAGCCATCTGATGATCTAAGACAATGCAAATCTGGACACAAGTACCTGCACCTGGGCCATTCAATTAAATCAATTTGGAAAAGAAAAGGCAAAAGGCAGCATCTGAAGTAAAATGCTATCACACCACTAAATTCTAGATGGAAGCACTCCTAAGCCAGTTCTAACAATCAAGAATAGCTGTATGGGTTAATGTGTATTATTATTGCCATGTATTTTTATTTCTCTTTTCCACTTTCTCACCAGAGCATTAGCTTCCCAAAAGCAGCTTGCAGACATAAAAGATATACAAAAGCATAAAAATATTTGCTTCTGCATTGTTCACACCAATACTGCTATACATAGTAAGGTAAAAGACTAGATGACTGGATTTCAACTTTTGCAATAAATTTAACTAGGAGCTTGGCTTTTTCTTATACTGTGATGAGAACCACTGAAGCTTGGCTTTTTCTTGTGCTCATACAGCAAGAATTATACAGGAGGAATCTTTATCTTAGTGATTTCCTATATTGCCGTGCTTTGGAAAAGGAAAAAAGATGCTATGGAGTTGTAGCATGGGCCCCTCCCACATAACTCAATGCTTATGAAATGGGAAGAAGCCAAGCAAAACATTCTCTATGTCCTAAACTATAAGAAAAAAAAGGATTCTAGGATCCTTGGGGAGCTCAAATGAGGATACTGAACACACCAGAATTCAAGATACTCTGTAAACAGAATGTGAATAATGTTCTCTTATGTGGAAAGGAGAACAGTTCACTGAAGGGAATTATGATTCTCCCCCGGGGCTATCTGCTAGAACTGTCCTCTTATCTGACGTTTCATCTTGAGGATACTGATTTTTTAAAAAAACAAAAAAACAGACCTTGTTATTGAAGGACAACTGGAAACTGTGACAAAAAAAATATATTAAATTATACAAAAATGCCAAAGAGTTGAAAAATAATGTTTCTAGGTATTATAGTATCTTAACTGAAAATGAATGCAGCAGATATACACTGCAAGAGAACACCACATAGAAAGAGAATTGCTTTCAGTACAGCTTTCCTCTAACAGGTTCTAACTCTAATCCATGGATTACTGGAAGCAACAGAGCAGATAATCCAAGGGGGTGTAAATGGGAAATAAAAGATCATAAGCTCAGTAGATGCCCAGCCAATGGTACAGGCTGATCAGGAGAAGAGTCTCTGTGCGTGCATGTGTGTCTGTGTTCAGAGTTTGATGTGAGACACAGAATTTCTATATTGCAAGAAGCAGGACAAAAAGGGGCATTGATCATCAGAAAATGCAAAACCAGATATATGCATTCAGAGCATTTAGAACTATCCCAGCAAAAGATTTTATAAATCTATGTTATATTCTGGGAAATATGAAAAATGAGATATTGTATTTCCGAATCAGATTAGATGAATAAGAGGCATTCAGGCCAACAGACTGAATGGACTAGATGAAGAAGACATATAATTCAGACCACTCAAATTGTTATACAGTGCTTGTATTCCTGATCAGAGAAGACCAACTGAATCAATGGTGTTTACTTATGTGTTGACTAACCATTCAACAATTGATTCAGTGGGTCTACTCTAGTTGGTACTAACAAGGAAATTCAGGTTTCTGATCCATATCTAAACTTATCTTTCACATATACTTAAAAAAACTTGCCATCATTTGTTTCATCTTTGGTATTCTCCCTTGGACGACACCAAGTCTGAACATCAGATGAGGGAGTCAGTTGTCCCACCTGGAAATAAATAATGTCTCACATGATTTGTGTACACATAAAACACATGTCTGTGCATGGAAGCCTCATTCAGACATAGTGATAAATTATGGCTTAGTGAAACATTTTCTAAGATGGATGCTCTCCATATGCTTTGGACTACAGCTCCCAACACTCCCAATCATTGGTCATGTTGATTGGAGTTGATGGACTCTGGAGTGTGAAATGTCCAAAGGAAACCATATTGAAGTTCACTAGTTTATTGTTATATGCATGAGTCACAAGCTTATGTGCCACCCTCATCACTACTCCATTACACCTAAACCTTAAACTGTGGTTAATTTTAGCTTCATAAATGAGCCAACTTCATAAACAAAGGCTGGTGTTTGCTTATTTCTGTAAACTATGATTGACAGAATTATTCTTAGCTTAGTGAAAGCTTCAGATTTCAGTGGCTCACCTAGGCTTACCTGTACACATACAAATAAACAATGGTTTCTCACTACATTCATATGGGGTTACTTTAAACTGTATGTTAAAAAAACCAACAGCATCACAATTTAGATAGTATAAGATACATGCAAGTTAGGAAACAGTGGGAAGTCTACCAGGCAGATTTTCAAACGATGTGCCTGAGAGAGATTTCCTTTCTCTGTATTTGTTACCATTCACACCATGCTGTTTGTCACTTACACATTCTCTCAAACATTTTTGCAAAAAAATATTTTTAGAGATTCAAATTATTTTTGGAAAATAGCCTAATACCTATGTAAGCCAAACTTTGCCTAAACCATATCAAAATATTTAATAATACTTAGATTCTTCCAAGTCGTATTGAAACGCATACTGTATTGTCCGGAATGTTTGAAAGAAAAGGGGAGAAGGGAAATAGATATCAAGATTTTTAATGTGACATACACGAAATAACTGCTTCTTTGTTAGTTGCCAGAGCCAATAAAATAACCTGAATTCCACTTAATTTTTTCATTTAGATCATATTTGGGAGAGAATTATTCACAAAGAGGAAGAGCTGAATGAACAGCTTTTCAGAGCAGCTGTGGAAAAACACATTTTAATCCATTCTTAAACTGGAACTGCTTTAGAAAATACATACACGTCGAATTACAAATGGAGGCTTATCTGTTTCTTTTCTGAAATCAAAAGGCCCTAGGTCTAAATGGGCCAGGCGTTGTCTGACTCGCAGAAGCTCACACATTCGCCTTTTTGTGTAAGGAGATGGAGATCGAGAAATAGAGGCTATTGTTGGCTGTTCATAGCTCTTTGTTGCTATGAAGTTCCTGGTTTTCTCAGGTGAGGGAGTGTTCTTTTTTGGTGAACTTCCATCTGTAAATGCATGATGCTGGTAACCTAAGTTATCCTAAATCACAGAGAAAATAGAAAAAAAAGACTGAAGTGCTTGGGAGGATATGCTCTCACTATGGACAATACAGCCACTTCCCTGCTATTAATAAAATTAAAGTTTCCAAAACAGACTCTAAAAATTTGATATCAAATGCTCTTCTATTCTTGGGGCTCATACTTTCCTCTCAGACTACACTCATAGTCTACCCAAATCCTTAGTTCACTGAATGAAATTTACTGCCTGGAAAAAGGAAGCACTCTGTTGTTTCTGTCTCAAGGAGCTCAATAATTAATGCTATAGTTGTGGGCTTTCTTCCCTTTCCCCATTAACACTGTTAGACTGGTCCCAACAGTCAGGGGGAAATGGCCCTTGTAGTAATATTTTGTTTTGCATCATTCGAATCTAATAAAAAATATTTGTATACACAGTAGCATGTCTGGTATCTTTATTGTAATTTATTGTTACTCCATTAAATTATTACTCAATAATATTTTACTTGCAAACATTAAATATTTAGACAATTACAACATTTTATAACTCACATCTATTCCAGATTCATGTTCTCATGGATTCAAACTACCTTGTTTAAAAAATGAATTTGATTAAAAATGTATCTCCAGCTTTCAAAACACTTTCACAGGAGGGGTTTGACGAAAAGAAACAACTTAAGAGCAGCAAAAAACTAGTTATCCATATTCAATCTAGAAATTAAATTGAAAACAATTAAATTATGCCAACCTGCTTTTGAGCTTTTTCTGAATTTAACAGGCTTTCAGAAATAAGACAAGTTGTGTAAAACTTCAATTTTGGTGCAATTCCCTAGAACAGAGACAGTAATTGAACATCAAACTCTTACTGCAGAGATAAAGGGTATCAAAGAAGTAAATGTCACCTACAGCAACAAACCATTCCTAATTTTAACAGTTTCCTTTGTTAATTTCAGCCTTTAATAAAGATAATTAGAAAAGACAGAACAGCAATGGTAAATGTCAAGAAGATAACATTTGCATTTCTGACAATTCAATTACTGATGATTATATTGCTTTTGTACAACAATTAAGGTCTGGCGTTTATTTCAACATAATGCTTTGTCAAAAGCATTTTTAAAGATTTTTCATGGCATGTTACATATCACTAATTAAAAGTCAAGTCATGCTGCTCAACCTTCACTCACATCACTTTCAGACTTCTTGATTATGTACACTGGAGAAACCACAGCCTCTACAATTATGGTGTTAACAATTTGTAAACAAGAAATCTATATTTTCCCATACTTGTATAACACATGCTGGTAGAGGGCAAAATAAAATGTTTAGACCACACTCAACTGTACAAAGCAAACAAATGACCACTCTATTTCCCAACATGGAGGGTATGGTAACAGAGAATATATAACGACTATGTTGCAAAAGCTTCATTGTCTATGGGTTTGTTCTCAGGTTTAATTCAAAGTGCTTGTTATGATTGATGAACCCCTACGTGGCTTGGGTCCAAAATAGGTAAATGACTGTTTCTCCCTATATAAGCCTGCCTGAGTCTTAAAATTCTTGGGGGACCTACCACTGAATCAGGAGTGTTTGATAAGACATGAGAGAGAGCCTTCTTGGAGACTTCTCTGAGCTGTGGAATTCCCTGCCACAGGAGGCGTGACTGCATTTCCCGCCCCACATCCTCTCTTTCTACCAGCCAGCAAATAGACAAACCCTCAATTGTTAAATGGATGTTTCAGGCAGCAATGCTATAACTTCATTACTATGCTTTAAATACTATAAAAACTTTTAAGTTAGAATTTTTAGCAGAATTGCTTTTAACTTGTTGTACTATAATTTGTTACATTTTAACCTGTTTCATTTTAACCTATGCCGGGAGCCACCTTGGGAGAAAAGGGGGAAAAATTAAATGAAATGAAGTAAAATAGGGTCACATCAGACAATTCCTCACAATGGAATGGGAAGCTATCACAACTATGGCACTCTCCTCGCTCTGCTTCTTTTTTCTTGGTGGGAGAGAAGGGGTGTAAGAGAACTGTGAAATGGAAGAAAAGTTTGGAAGGAGTGATATAGAGGAAGCAGCATGGGACTGACCATTTATAGGAGAAAGTTTCCTTATTCTATGTCTGTTAAGATTTACCTGATCCTTCTTCATCCTGAATCTTATCATTATTCTCAATAGATTTCTGCAAGACAGACCACACTGACCCTATATGGAACAAATTACTCCGCATGATGTGTCAACAAGAAAAAAAAATAGTATTAAATGGTTTACAGGATTATCAGTCAGAGCACTCAGAACTGAAGCTACCCCAAGACTTCTTAAGGCCTGCAAGGGTCCTACAGGCAAAACCGAAGTGGGATAAAAACAGCAACTGCTCTTCTATCTGGTTTTGATTCTTAGTCTCCCAATCCTCGCAAGCAAGCTCAGTCTAAAACTTCCCTATATTGGAAATACATCTTCAGACTAGAAACCCACTGGAGTATGCATATCCAGTGCCTCAACTGTTCAATCCATGAGATGTACTTGCTGCCCGTCTCTCTGATGTCCGAGAAATGAGGGTACAAATAGTTTCACAGAGATAGAAATCTATGTTCTCTAAGAAACACAGAATTCATAAAGACTTCATCTGAAAATTTACAACTCAAACATGAAGTTACTATTGAATAAAACTGCTGGCATACTAAAACAGCCCCTTTATCAAAGCATTAGTAGCCCATGACATGCCACTTTTTTAAAGCTGCAATCAAAATCCATGCAACTACAGATCTGTCAATATAATTTTTATTGCAGGTACACTGGTACATGGCATTGACGATCTTACAACAGCTGTTATGAATCTGTTTACATCCAACCTTTTCCCCAACAGTGGGACTCAAGGCAGCTTACAAAAATGTAAACAAATGCAGGTTAAAACACATGCAAAGACATTAATTAAAATAGTTTATTTTAAAAATGCAATTAAGCCATCTACAGAATTCAAACTATTTAAACATCCATCAAAAGACAGAATAAAAAAGCAAGCATACCTGCAAAACCCAACATAGTCAATTCCTAAAGGCATGTTAGAATAAGAAAGTTTTTATTTCCCAACAGAAAGACAAAGAGAGAACAATTCTAGCCTCTTTAGCGAAGGCATTGCAATGCCTTGAATCAGTCATTAAGAAGTCCCCCTTCCTTTGTTCCAAACTTGGAAGATGGTATGACTGAAACAGCAAACCTCCCTCAAAGATCTTAAAGCCTGGGCAGATTCATATGGAAGGTATGACACTTCAGATAGCTTGGACCCAAGACATGTAGGGCTTTGCAAGCTCTTACCAGCACTTCGAAGTGGACCCAGAAATAGACTAGCAACTAGTACAACTGATGTAATAAGTATGCTCCCTGTAGCTAGCCCCAGTTTACAATCTGGCTATAGGTCTTTGGGCCAAGTGAAGTTCCTGAACTTTTCTTAAAGGCAGACTCATTTGTTACATTTATCCAGAGGAGATATAATCAAGGCAAGTGCCCCCATGGTCACCTGAGTTATCTCCACACTTCCAAATACCAGGCCTCCAGTCTTACTGCTATATCAAAGGGCACACTAAAATTGTAAATCTGTGTCATCACAGTGTAACCCCATTCAGCATATGTTGAATTCCTACATCCTGATCTGCCTTTCAATTGCCTCTGCACCTCTGTCTTGTTGGGATTAAGCTTCAATTTGTTTGCCCTTATCCAGTCTATTACAGATGCCAGACACCAATTTAACATGGAAACAGTGTCCTTGGGGTTAGGTGGAAAAGACAATTGATTTGAGTGTCATCTGCACACTGATGACACCTGGGCCCAAAACTACAGACAACCTCTTCCAGCAGCTTCATGTACCTAGTGAACAGCATGGAGGACAAAAACAGACCCCTGAAGGTCTCTGCAAGGCAACAACTAAGAAATCAAATGGGAATCCCACACCACTTTTCTTCTGCAGGTAACAAAAGAGACACTATAAAACAGTGCCACCAACATCCATCCCAGAGAAGTGGCCCAGAAGGAAACCTCAGTAAGGTTATCAAGGAGCACTAAGATGTCCTGCAGAACCTATGCCTTGCCCAGTTCCTGGTGCAGGACATTCACTAAGGTCACCAAGGTTGACCAGAAGCCAGACATGCATGGTTCTGTATAACTCATCTCCTCCAGGAACTCCTAGAGCTGAGAGGCCATGACACACTTCAGTACCCTGCCCAAAAATGAAGTTATCCAAATTAGTGGAACCCAGGGACTTTTTTTTCAGTAAAGTTCTTACAACAGCCTCCTTCAGGCATGTTGGATCATTGCCTTGCTGTAAAGAGGCATTAACCACTCATTTTACTTGGCCAGTCCCCTTCTTGCCTATTTAATGAGCCAGGAAGGGCAAGGATCATTAATACATATGGTGGTTCTCACCTCTGCAAGGATCCCGTCCACATCCTCAGGCTGTACAAATTTACTGGACAAGCAGGAACCAAAGCTACATCCATCAGATTGATATCCATTACAGCATTCATATCAGAATGAATCAGAGTAATATTATCTGCAAAGTATCAGGCAAATTCTTTCCAGCAGGCTGTTGAATTCTATAGTGGTCAGATTGTACAGGACTTCTAAGCACTCAAAATAGCCCTACTTGATGGTTCTTTGCACATTCGGTGGTGGCAAGCAAAAAAAATTCTGCCCAGCGATCAAGTAGGTCATTTTTAGTGTCACCATCTCATTTGTTTAGGGTCACCATCTCATTTGTTTCACCACTGACAGCTACCTAGAGATGCAAAGGGCTGGTTTAACTCTGGTCCATGAGAAGAGACACTCAGAAGTGATTATGTACACCACTCTGTCATTTACCCATTCCAGAGATCATTTACCCAACTAGTTTTTTAAGAGAATCACCTGCCAAGACTATAGCAATATCTGCAGAAGCCATTAGCAGACCATCTGGATCCATCAGCCTGCTAGGATGGACCATTTTAATCCCATTCCTGCAGAGGCTTAGAGTTCCAGCAAGCCTAAATCAAGTCTAAATCTCACCAGGCTGCGCTTCACCCATGAGAACTAAAAAAAGCTCCTCCCTTTCCAAATAACCATCAGTCCATTCAGCACAGAACACAAGGTCTAAAGCAAGGATGGGCCAATTCTCCTTCCTCACATCCTCCATGGGCCACATTGGCATGCCAAAGCAAATTTTTGCCTTCCAAATCAAAAAACAGCTCAAAAAGCAGCAGCTTTCTTTCCTTCTTTGTTCACCTACATTCCTTGAACCCCACCCAGAAGGAACAAAAATTATTAAAATCAGTTACTAGAAACAGGAAGTGAGCCACATAACTTCTGGCTTTGGTTGTTTTTAAAGGTTTCTGATGGGGTTTCAAGTTGTGGGGCAATTAAGGTGATAAAACTGTTGTGTTTTGCTGCATTTTTGAGCTATTTTAGTGGTGAAAAATCTCCCCAAAATATATTTTTGTGGGGGGCTGGGACTTTGGGGGCTTCAGGGCTGTACTCTGAGGCCCCAAGAGCCATAGAGAGCACTTCTTTGACCACTCCTTGTCTAGAATGTCAGTTGTATAGAAGGACAAGCTTTGATTTTTAAAAAAATCAGTTTCGCTTCTTACAGGTAATGAACATATATCAGATCTAGCTCAGTATTATCAACTCTGACTTCCAACAACTCTCCAGCAACTCAGGCAAAAGTCTTCCAGTGTTTGAATCTGAGACTTCCCACAGAAAGCACACATGCTGTCCCACTAAGCAGCTATGCCTCCTCCACTTGTTTGTATACTTTATGGTCTAAATCAATGAAGAAATAAGAATTCCAAAACATCTCTACTATCTAAATAGTTTAGCAACTGACCATCAAATAAACAAATTTTAAAAAGCATAAGGAAACTTAACCCTAAAAAGATAAAAGATCTGAACCTGGCTCCACAAAACAGTTCAACCCAAAACCTCTCTTTTAACACAAAGACCTCAAAGGGCTGGTTACAGAATCATATATTATGACAATGTGGATATTATATAATCCATGCACTACATGTTACATCTCATGGGAACAAGCAATATTTCAGAACTTTATCAGAGCTGTGTGAAGTTCAATCTTGGACTATTATTTATAATTTTAAGTACTAATTCATCTGTCAAAAACAACAGCTTGGAGTATAATGTATCACAGAAACTGTTCTTAGGATTCACATGCTTACAAATAATACTGTTCAAAAGTTCACATACTGTAAAACTGTAGGTCTTCTTCATTAAAACCTCACGAACAGAACCTTGCTGTCCACGTTTATGCTTGGGAGCAGGGAAAATGAAATCTCTTGTATTTTCTTCATAAGCAGCTAGAATTTCTCCCACTGAAAGTATGTTAAACACATTTCATTGAAAAACACCCACCTAAAAAAATTCCCAAACAGGCAAAGAAGACAATACATACAGACAACAGTCCTAAAATGTAAAGTATTTTTAAAATTCCATTGAAGACATAAGAAGATAAATACAAACATGAATCTTTTTCAGTGAAATCTGTATTAGTCAACCAATGTTGCACACTGCATCCTTGTTTATTGAGCCAACAGAAAAACACGCTGGATAACTAGAAAAATCTACTATGGCAACAATCTGGGGCAAGGATGGAGAAATAATATCCCAACAGATCCTTCTTCCTAAAACTGAGCCCAATATTAATTCCTTGCTTTTTTAGGTGGTGTAGATTTTGTCAGAGATCTGAATGCCCAAGAGAGTAGACCCATTTAATCAACTACTGAATACTGAGTCAACTCTTTTGTAAACCCCATTGATGCTATCAGTCTACTTTAGCTAAAATTAGTAACAGCATCAAGACCAGAAATTTATTGTTATTTGAATTCCTTAATCAATTCAAGAGTTGATTCTTCAAAATAATGAATTTTCAAACCAGACAAAAAGTTCTAAAACCTGTATGTTTTTCCCTGTAAACCTATGTGCTTTTTTTCATAGCCTTCAAAATATATTATACATAAATACATAGATTTACAGCTTTTTGTGATGCTGCTTAAAGAGCAAAATGAAAACAAAAAAACCCAGTCTTATAATGCCTTATAACCCAAGTACAAAAAGAATGATTTTATTATAGCCTCAAAATTTAAGCACATTGGCTAAAAGAGGCTTGCATGCTGAAGGAGGAAGGGAGCTGGTAGACAGAACCAAACCAATCAGAAGAAAAAGGTTATTGAACATAATTGGTTACTAGCACTATCTGTTACATGAATTGTTTTTTCATGTACGAAATATCAAGTAAGAAAAGAAATTCATGTCCAGCACATGACTGAATAACAGGCAATAGCTACATCATGGACTGTTTAGTGATTTACAGCAAATTTATTTGTATTTTCATCTGTTAAACGTACCTTTCAGCCACAAAAACACCTTCCAATAATTTAAAATACAATTCAAAATTCTACAGAAGATCCATTTAAAGCAGTAATTCAATAAAAAAGGCAAATAAAAAGAAAACACTTGTAGCAGCTCCAAACACTGGATGCACAGCTGAGTAAAGGCTGGCCAGACACTCCTGCAGGCATGAGGAGGTAACAGGGGCAGGAATCATGCTGTTCTCCTGATGCTGTTGGATTGCAATTTCAAGAAGCCCTACCCTGCACAACCAATAGTGAGGAATGCCAGGAGCCTTCATCAATTTTCTTTTCCTTCTGCCCCTGTAGGTTCTTAAAGCCTAGTCTGTTGGACCCTTCAAAACAGGATGAGAGGAGGTGGTAAGAGCTGTGAGGAAGGGAATCTGGCAAGGACTGCCTGCCCTTCCCTTCCCCCACTGCCCCCACAAACTTCTTGCAGTAGAAGCTGTTTGGAAGGTAAAAACTGGCCCCTTTGTTTTCCTCTCTAAGAAAGTTGAACCAATCAACTCATCTCATTCTAAATGCACGGAAACAACAATGCTGAACAAGATCCTGACCTTGCCTTCTGATCACTTTACTCATATTAGCATTTCTGCTAAGGTATAATGATAACATAACAGGATATGTAGCCCTTGGACATAAAACTTGCACATGTTTAAAAAAAAGGGGGTACAAATCACACAGAAACATTCTGTGTATATTAACACTGTGCAGTAATACTAATCAATAAAGGAAGACCAAAATCAGTGACATAGGTGACACTGGACTGGCAAGGGCACTGTACCTCAGCTACCAGCCAATAAAAGCTGCTTGTTACCCCTTGCCATGCACATAGAGAGAAAGAAAATGGTGTGCTTCTATTACCCCCTGTAGCAGTCTCTGTGCATCTAAGTTCATCCTTACATTAGAGCAGGAGGAAGAGGTTTAGGGAAGATTTCAAAAAGCTATCAAAAATTACAAGGTTTGCCATGCAGAAAGAGAAAGGAATTTCAGCCAAGTAATAGATGCTCAAGGGTTGTATTACCAGTATAACATTTGCTGATGTTTTACTACAACCAGGCTTAAAGTAGAATCAGCATTTGGGCCCTTTTTGATATTTCCAGCATCTGTAAAAACACAGCAAAACAGTAACGGCAAGAAGCGGGAGCATGTACAGTCAGCCCTTCACATTTGCAGGTTTGAGTTTTATGGATTTGATCATTTGTGAGTTTCTTCAACCCC
Organism: Ctenosaura bakeri; assembly: GCA_948474755.1. Taxonomy (NCBI): domain Eukaryota; kingdom Metazoa; phylum Chordata; class Lepidosauria; order Squamata; family Iguanidae; genus Ctenosaura; species Ctenosaura bakeri. Next base: position 117,323 of record CAOLHI010004146.1, on the reverse strand, counting down.
TGCCCTCCCTTCAGATGCTGCTTTTCCAGGGGAATCTTCATTCTCAGCAGCTCCAATGAGGCCAAGCAGCTCTTTAAAAACTTGTCTCTGGACTTCCTCCTCTTCCACAAGCTGCTGCCTGGCCAGCTAAGGATGACTTGCAGCCAGATTCCTCTACAACACAACCCCTGTCCTGATGCCACCTCACACATAAGGAAGGACATGGGTGAGAGAGAGGAAGCATAGGGCCACCATGCCAACCCAACCCCACTTTCCTCTCCTTTCCCTGACCTAGACAATTTCTGCACTATACTTTTATAATGCTATTATTCCACTTTCAGCATCCTATGGAATCCTGGGGTTTGCAGTTTAGGGAGGGGTGCTGGCCCCTCCCTAAACTGCAAACCCCAGGATTCCATAGGATGTTGAAAGTGGAATAATAGCACTATAACAGTCTAGTGCAGAAATGGCCCTGGTTTGGACCCTGGGTGCCTGTTCTCCTCACCATGCCTCAGCCCCTTCCCACAGACATACATACACATCTTGATATTTGCAATTTTTCCACTTTTGTACAGGTCCTGCACCCTAACCCTAGCAAATGTGAAGGGCCAACTGTATATGTTCATCCCAAGCAGCTTCATACCAGTGAACGGATGCAAGATGCAGAACAATTAGGTTAATCTGACACTTTGAACTGTGGATGCTTAGGGTCAAGTGGATGTGCCGACTGACTGGAGAGGAAAGGTGCTTTCCCTCACTCTTTCCAACCCTTTCTTCAATCATTCTGCTAACAAATGATCAGCCAGTTACCTCTGCAAAGTCCAGAAACAAGGCATGAAGATAATAGCCACGAACTGATATTCTTTTGCAGCCACAGGTTTAGTTTGGCTTGGTTTCGGTGTGGCAAACCTTCACCCTATCTCCACAGCTTGGAGCAATCACTTTTTAGACCACAGCTCTCAGAATCTCCTAGCCAGCATGGCTACCTTGAAGTTTTAGTTCACAACAAAGCTCTTGGAAACTCTTTTTCCCCCCACATTCTGGAAAACAAAACAATGCTTCATAAACATCTCCCAGCACCTCTGGTAATGAAGTGAAGTCAGGGCTCTCAGGATCAAAGAACCATGTTTTCAATTAGGAAGAAGGAGAACATCTATCTCTCTCAGATTCAGATTCCATGTATTGTCAGCTTATGGGGCAGAGCCTGAAAGTTTACCCATGACCCCTTGATCACTAACCTATACCCCCAATGAAAAAGGTGGGATGAATAATACACATCCCTTTCATGTGCATAAGGCAATTGTACATCACAATTCTTTGTAAAATGGAGAGATCCACAGTTGGGAAAGGCTTATTAAAAACGATTTACTGAAAAGCTATCCTGTTTGTAAGTTGAATAACACAGACTTCTGCTCACTGAATTTTACCTTACTGTTGCATAATTTATTAAGATATCAATACAATACCTGGAGGAGCAGTTTGTATTAATTCAAGCACCGCAGAGTCAACTAAAACAAGAGGAGGAAATTATAGTTAGAAGTCATTTTGATTTTTAAATGAAAAACTTTTCTCCAATTTAACTCTGTCCTACATGAATACAGTTTGTACAACTCTGATAAACCAGTGGCTAGCAGTGAGAAAGAGAGCAAGCACAAGGAGAGGTGAGGGTAGAGAGAATACACTTGGTTTTTGTTCTGGTTAGAGTAAGGTTTTGCAGCAGATGCATTTGCTGTTCTTACATAGAATAAACCTTTAGAGATGTTCATAAATTAGATAATCCAGATACAAATTGTACTATAATCATTTGTTCTTGCTTTTGTTGACATGAAATTTGGGTAGTTCTTCCCTGGAAGGCTGAGAGGAGGAATACCCTTTTCTGGTTGTCCTGACAGCTATCCAAGGAGGTCTGAATGAAACACAAGATCAATAATATCCAAAAGTATCTGAAATATCATCTGAAGAAGCCAAAGATTAAAAGCTGGGAATGGAATCTGAAGTTTGATTCGAAAGAGAAAGCATTTCTGCTACTGCAGAAAATGCTCCTGCTTTCCCATCACTAAGGTTTGTGAAACTGTGGAAATAAAAGCTCTTGAAGTCTAAGGGAGGTTAAAATCGTTCAGTTTTTTAAAAGTTAGCATTTTGACCACTAAATTACTATTCACAGTTTTCTAAATAAGACGACAGAAAGTTCTGTCTTTTTTCCCCCACTGTGGATCATCATCAGCACTATATCACAAGCTTTAGTTAATTTCCACATATTGAACATAACTGATGAACCTGGCAGATGCTAGCAACAGGTAACAGATGCGCAGCACTCTCTCTAAGTCTTAATTTAAAAATGTTATCCTTAAGAAAAATTTGGTTTAGCAAAACTATAATTAGTCCACAATCCTATACCCCATTTTCTGGCATAACTCCAAGTGAACTACACGGAGCTTATATTTGAGTAGACAAGAGCCACTGTGGTGTGGAGGGTTTGAGTGTTGGACTAGGATTCTGGGAGACCATAGTTCAAGTCCCTGCTCAGTCACAGAAACTCACTGGGTGACCTTGGGTAAGTCACATTCTCTCAGCCTCAAAGGAGGGCAAGTTCAAATCCCTTCTGAACAAATCTTGACAAGAAGCCCCAATGACACTTGGGGTTGCCATAAATGAGAAATGACTTGAAGGCACAGCAAGACATTTATAGGACTGCACTGTTATGCATTTCCATACATGTCCATCCCACCTTTTGTTTAGCAAAGAACTCAAAGAAAGCAACATGGGAATCATAGGCAGTCTCTCACCCATGTGCTGACCAGATGCAGACCTGCTGAGCTTCAGCAAGTTTGCTGTTTCATTTGCTCTCAACTTGACAAGATACACGAGAACTGAATTTGAATTTTTTGCTAGCTTCCTTTCTTGCTTTCATTATTTTTATCACATTATCAGTTGCTTTCTCTACCACATCTCAAAACAACTAGGAACATTTCATATATAGGGGTGGAGGGATATATGGTTTAAGAAGAAATTCTACAAATGTGACCACAAATAAAGTTTAACTAGATATTACATTTACCTAGAACTCCATTATTTAAAAAGTTTGACCACATATTCCCTAACAAATACATAGTAGCCCATAAACAGACTTATTCTACATGTTTTCATTTAAAACATTTGCAAGATTTTACTATTAAAAAAAAACCATACACTACTCTTAGCTCAACTTGGATGCTTCTGGTATTCGGATAGAATTCAGTCTGAATTACAATTTTCTGAGAAAGCCAGTAACTTCATAGAATATTAGCTACCGTCCTTTTATTTATTTATTTTTTAAAAGAACACAATAATAAAGACATCTTCTAATTTCCCATTTAATCTCCAGTTGATTTTTCATATTGGAAAGTAACTTGGTGGACAGAACATAACACAGATTAAAAAGTAAAAGAAGAAAAAACACCTACGTTCTAAAAGTTCAACAATATCTGCTGGATCAACTACACCGGTATATACCTAAAATGAACATTAAAGAAAATGAAATTGAATCATTTGGCTGAGACTATAGGAAAATAATTGAAACAATTAAAATAAATAGAAAATTGCTCTGATTTCTTTTAAGGACAGGGCAAAAAAATAAAAACAGAATCCTTTCCTTGAAAGAAATTAGTTTTCTCTTTCGATCCCTTCAGCATTGTTCTCTCATCTTAAATCAAGAGGAACCACAAACAAGTGCAAGTCTATGATAACTTTCCTTAAGATTAAATTAATTCTGGTAATTCTTACAAAACTGTTTCTGTTCTTAGTCACTCACTTATGAAAACTAATCAAAGCACATCAACTCATTCTGAAGGCAGATAAAATATTTCTACAGAGCAACGCTACAACTGTCTGCTTAGAAGTAAGGCAATTTAATGCAGGGGTACTTGATGCATGTAAATAAGTACAGGATTGCAGTCACTGGCTGCCATCTTATACATAACTACCTGGGAATAAAGCAGGATAAACAGAACAGGCCTTATTTCTGAGTATAAATGTATATAAGACTGTACAGAAAAAGTCTGGTTCAAAGCAGTATTGATCAAAAATATTATGCAAGATGGACCATAAAGATCAATACTTGGGTATAATATCATTAACTGAGATCTTCTACACTGAGAAAAAGAGAGAGTGTATTAAGCATATCCCACGAAAAAAAAATCTACACTGGAATCACTTAATCACTAACTGCAGTGGTATACTGAACAGGCTAGGCAAGGATGAATCACCTAAGACTGGAGAAGATTCACGTATACATCCAATAACCATCTTTGGACCAACTATTTTGCTGCACACAGTCTCCAATTCAAAGAAAAAACACATAGCAACACAGTTCCCAGGTGAGTGGGCTTCCCTGATGACTTCAGAGCTGAAGATATCAATGCAGGAAACACAGGAAAATCCACAAAGTGCTGACCATGGTATTTAAGTCAAATGGGAGATACTCGTTCATGCAGACATATCTGTGCTAGCACTCCCATCCAACAAGAAGCCCAGGGATCAGATTGGTAATCTCTCCCTCTGCAGTCCCTTGTGCTGTGAAGCCTTTCACAACCAGTTTTCAGGCTGCTGTGAAGGCTGTAGGGAGTGGGGAGGATTCATCATGCTGCCACTGAAGAGCCAGTGCAACACTGGATGTAGGCCTATGCCTACATGTTTTACATGCAGGATAATTCACTTATACCATTTATGTATTTAATGTATTCATGTATTTAATATCCTGCCTTTTTCCTAGCATGAGATTCATGGACTAAACTTAACTTGCTATGTTAAGGAGGAATGACATTTCAATATGTATACAGGAATACCCCAAGATATTATTAGAAACAAACAAACCTACACTTATTATCTAAGCAGAAATATTTATTCTAATAAATGTTTAAAAAATATTTAATAACAACTGATTATGATAACAGGCTAACTCCAATTGTCATTCCCAACTAGAACAGACCCACTGAATCAATGGAACTTACATTAGTGTGAAATTAACTGAGTTTTCAGTGATTCGATGGATTTATTTTAGCCAGAGCTGACAGTTTGATTTAAGTGAGAAATTTTAAGTCAGCTGGTAATGATACACTGTGACTGTACACTGTAATTCATTACATTTGGTGCAGGTCATTTACAAGTTAATCATTGTACTGTGGATGTTTACCTTTTCAAATATCAGTTTCTCATCAAATACAAGGGGAAATACTGCACGGATACATGAAGTCTTCTTACACTGTCCAAAAATGCAGGCACTGATGTAGACATCATCTCTGGCTTTCAGTGTAACACCTGGGCATGTTACCTGGAAGAGCAATTTTTTTTCAAAATGAGTATAACTGGAAGAGAGACTGCTAATTAATACCAAGTGCTTTATTTCAGATGATAGAACTGGCAAAACTGAGTATTACTTGCCTAACAAAGCCCTAGGGAATTGATGGGGTCGCCACAAATCAACAGGAGACTTAAAGGCACGTGCACACACATATAACTGTTTTAGGGAGGAGCTTCCTTTCACACTAATCATGGGATTGCATCACTAAGCTGAGTTCTTCCCCCTCACCTTCCATCATGTTTCTGGTTGCAGCTGTCACATGAAAGGTAATATACTGTATGATGACCACAACAACATGTTCTAATGTGAGGCTACCTTTATGGTGGCTATGAAAGCTGCACATAGGGGCTACAGAAGCAGTTTGGGAGATCATGTCACTCATGAGCCACACACTGCTATTACTCATGTAATATGTTTACTGATGGAATTGGACTAGAATCTCATTTGCTGCAAGGTCAGGTTTTAAAAGTTTCATTGTTGGTTTACAAAGCCATAAACAACTTGGGACCAAGACAGTTGACAGCATGCCTTCTCTGACATGGTCCTTCCCAGTCACTGCTGCAATTAGCACTCCTCGTGATTCGGCAAGTAAGTGCATGAGGTCCGTTTAGAACATTTTGTTTATTAGCTCCATCTCAGTGAAATTTCCTGACAGCTGAAACCAGGCATATACCAGTTTCTTCATTTTCAGCCTCTGCTAAGGATGTTTTTATTTAAACAAGTGTCATATAACTAAAAAGAAGAAATATTGTTTTACTCATGCAATTCTCTGACATTTTAAATACTTTTTAAATCTTTTATCTATTTTTATTCTTATTTTTTATTGTTCTAAATTGCTTAATGAAGCATATCTAGGACAGTTTATAATCATAGAAAGTACAGAATATCTGTTCCTAAAGATCTAGGACTCTTATTCCATCTTCAAGACAAGTTGATGTTTTACGGCATCAGGGTTTCATATGCTTCAAAAGATGCACTACATGTTATACTCAGCTGTCAGGTTATTCATAGTTTCACAGTTAGGGAGAACTGTAAGCATGGTAGTGAGATCACAAAGAAAGAAACGTAAATCGGAGAGATTATGCTTATGTTGAAAAATACAGATAAAATAAGTACAATTCACAGACTTCAAAGATCTTGACAATGGCAAGCTAATTAATACCAATAGTCAGATAAATCTCAAACACAAACAAATACAATTAAAAGATATCATGCTGGGAGATGAATAGGTGAACTTACTACACTAATCACATTTATATTCCACTGAACTCATGACAAAGTCTCATCTTTTCCCTCACAACAAGCCCTCCAGATGTTACAGGATCCCTACTCCCAAAAACCTTAGCCTGTATAACCAAAATGAGAAATGCTGGAAGTCACAGTCCAACAACTTTGCCACATTGCCAGAGACCTGATCAGTAGTACATAACCGTAAAATTCCAAGGCTTTTAAATCTACTCTTTTGATTTTACATGCCAGATTTTTCTACAATGCTTTATTAGTAGCTGCCATACTGCTGTATCCTCATAGCTACCCTGGTTATAAAAATCTTAGAAATTTCCAGGAGACTTAGTACCCTTTTTACGAAAGAAACAACTTAACCAACGGTTGTTGCATCTGTCCAGACAAGGAGTTATTGTCAAGATTTTGGCATGCATAAAGGCTCACCCCAGTTTTCATGTTACAAACAGATAGTCTTCTTGGTGACAGTTTTAAGCAACATTGGAACAATAAAGTCATCTTCACAAGTGTGATTAAGAAACAAATACACAAGCAGAAATGCAGAGAGCCTATCTAGAATAGCTATCAAATTTGTTCTGGTGATGTCCAGAAAGAATGTATAGCCTGAAAAATGTGCTACAAAGCTGCCTAGTGTAAACAGTGAAAAAAACTATATCCAGTTCAATGTTGAAAGTCTTTACTGGAAATAAAAAATATGCAGCAGTGAAATTACAGTACAGCATGGATAGCAGAAGTGTACAAAAATGGCTCAATAGGGTTCAATGACTCAATGCTCTTAAAGTTTTAATGGTGCATAAGGAATCTTTCTTCAAAATAAAAGGTGTTTTTTTTCCCCAAACCCATGAAAAAGGGAAGAGAAGCAATGCCATAAGTCCAAGTCCAAGAAGGACAGGAAAAGAAACCTGGCCAAGTATTTGTGCAGCTGATATCACAGGGAGGATTGAATTTGCCCAACCCACAATCTGCAAAGTGATTGGTGCAGAGAGTAAAGAAAAAAGGAAGTGTTTGTGTCTAATTGGCTGTTAGAGATGCAGAGAGCAGGGGATTTAATGTAACCGTTACTCCAGCACAGCAGGAAGTTGAGAGAGAAGAGAAAAGCTGAAGCCAAAGTTTCCAAATGTAGCTTAGCTCAACTAACAGATATTTAAAAAGTGAATTAAAATGGAAAGGAATGGGGGGGCAGTGGTGAGTCACATTTTTCAAGATACAGTTAGAGAGAAACGTAGAAAAGTGGGTGGCAGACTAGTAAAACTATCGCCATTTCCGCACTAGCCTGTTATAGCGCGATGATTCCCCTTTCAACTTCCTCTGGAATCCTGGGGCTTGCAGTTTCGGGAGGGGCCCGCCGGCCCCTCCCGAAACTGCAAGCCCCAGGATTCCAGAGGAGGTTGAAAGGGGAATCATCGCGCTATAACAGACTAGTGCGGAAATGGCCTATGAGCTCAATAGTCTATCGAGTATGAATGGAATAGCTATCTGGAGGCCTCTGATTTCCACCTACACACGTGTGAATTTGGGGAGAGGGACACCCAAGCATAGCCAAAACCAACCAGGGGGCCTGAGGACCCCAATCCCCCTCCCACTGGTGGGCCGGGCGGCTCCCTCCATCCAGGCCAGGCCTTTCCTCTGAACCTGAGGGCCAAAGACAAGCAACCGCAGTACTAAAGGGGTTTTTTTCCCAGGAGTTTTTTTTTTTTTCCTCCTGGAGCCAACCAGCTCCTCACTCGAGCCCCAAACAGCATCTTTCCGTACTTCCTCCTCCTCGAGCTACATACTCTACGGCTGAGGCTGCTTTTCCGAGCTCCACTGCCTGGCTGGGAGGATTCTGGGAGTTGTAGTCGCCAAAATAATAACCTCCCAACTTCTTCCTACCAGGGGCAGAAGACGCTGGAATGCTCTGATGCTGCAAATGGCGACGACACCCCGCCACAATCTTGGTTCCTCTCATTTCCTGTCGCCCTCCCCTCCCCCCGAAAAAGGACCCCCCGCCTCTCCGCCTCCATTTTCTCGCTCCCGCCATCCCGTCCAAGCAAGAGTCGGCTTCCCTCCTTCGTTGAGTCCTTCCCCCGCCCCATCATCCCCAGTCCCACGCGGTGAGGGGCGTCCTTCCTCCTCCTCCTCCTCACCGTGCGGACGTGAAGTTCCAGGACGCAGACGAACCCCTTGCGCGGCGGCATCGGGGTTTACCTCCCCCTCGGCCCACTCGCCAGCAGCGCAGGCTGGAGAGGTGGAAGAGGGGGATCCTCGGCCCGCCTCCGGCGCGGCTCACAGGATGCGGCGCACGGCTAGGCCCCGCCTGCGCCCGCCACACTCCGTTTCCATGGCAGCCGGAACGCTAACCGGAGGGGGACCTGGGCGGCGGCAGGGGGCGTGGCCAACGGAGCCCTCGCTGCGGTGGAGGGCAAAGGGGCTACTCTTCTTTCAAACCGAGTTCCGAGTGACCATCACTTCCGGTTCTGATTAGCCCTCCTGCAAACCGTCATGTCAGGGGCCAGCGTAGGAGAGTCCTGTGTTTAGAGAGGCTGTAGAGTGACGTACAAACCTGGTTCGTGTAAACGTTGATAAGGATTTCCAGTTCATTTTTTAAAGTAATATATGTGGCAGTGATTTATTTTTTTCAAAATGGAGGGGGAAATTCCTCCTAAAATGGATGAGGAATTAGGGAAAGACAGAAGAAAAAACCCCACATAAAAAGGAATCGCAGTATCAACATTTTCCATTGTTCAGAACTGTAATTTGCAGATAAAATGAGTACCCAGCTTGTTGGGGGCGTGTATAGAAATGTTTCCAAATACATGCTATTTGTAAGTTGTTCGCCGCCTCGATCCATATGGAGAGGCGGGACACAAATAAATAATAATAATAATAAGCTTTTAAAATTTGGAGGATTAATCCTCAACCTATTAAATGATTTTGGTGTACAGATCATTTAAATGTAAAATAAAGTATCATTTTTATAGAGTACCAGTGTCGATATAGGTGCATTTTTAAAATAGTAAAAAGCAATATAGCATTTATTTCTATACCGCTTATCAACTGAGTGTTATTTAAGCGGTTTACAATGTATTTTAGCTAATTGCCCCCAACAAGCTGGGTGCTCATTTTACCGACCTGCAGAAGGATGGAAGGCTGAGTCAGCCTTGGAGCCGGGCAGGATCAAACTCACAACCTTATGGTTGCAGTACTGGCATTTAACCACTGCACCACCAGGGCTCCTTTTGATAATAATAATGCACCGTTTGATAATAGCAGCAGCTTGTTTTCATCAGGATAGGCTATCTTTAATTTTTGCTTGCTTGCTTCCTGTTGCAGCAATAGAGAGGATGACAGAGGATCTAGATTTAGAAATAATGCAAGGACTAAATTGCAGCCTTTTCAAGGTAGGATTCCAGTGGAGCTAATATGGCGACATCCTATGGATTTTTGAGGTTGGTAATTTGCTGTCTAGCTCATTCTAAATATCCCTGCCGAGACTACACACCCCAGGATTTCACAGAATGTTCCCACAGCAGTTAAAGTGGTGTCATGTTGCTATAACTGTGTAGAGTGAAAAGATGCTCTCTGCAGCTGGTAGTATCTGGATGAGAGTACTTGGGAACCCTACACTATCTTAGATTCAAGATGTAAATGAATAAATAAGCTTGCAGCCCTTGAAAAACTGGCCATCAGCTATTGGTTAAGATACAAATTAAAGCTTGCAGAACCACATGTTACATTACAGATAATTGGGATTCTTCTTTTGAGTTGGACATAACAAGTTGCAGTAAGAGGGGCTGCATTTCCAGCAGGAAAGTTCTGGAAATTAGAACAATCTGACACATGTATCAAACAGATTAATCCACTTCAGAATTCATATAGCCCTGGTGGCACAGTGGTTAAATGCCAGTACTGCAAGCCACAAGGTTGTGAGTTCGATCCTGCCGGGCTCCAAGGTCGACCCAGCCTTCCATCCTTCCGCAGGTCGGTAAAATGAGTACCCAGCTTGTTGGGGGCAATTAGCTAAAAAACACATTGTAAACCACTTAGATAACACTCAGTTGATAAGCGGTATAGAAATAAATGCTATAAAAATAAATATATAAAATAAATAGCTTTCAAGGCATCTCACTGTCTTCATTACTAAATAAAACTATTTTAAAAGTTCTTAAAATACAGCCAAGCAGCAAGAAGCAGATAAATTTAGTAATACAACATAGCAAATTTTCTGCAAATAGTAGCAGACTCAGACAGAAAATTAAAATGGCCAGGAAATAAAACCACACCTAAAACCCATCATATCTGTAGCACATGACTATCTTTCTGGAGAATGTTTTACTACTGGCAGGCTGTGATCTGAGATTCTGCCTCTGCCCCACTCCACTGAGACCGTAATTGTGAAATGGGACATCACAACTTCAAAGGACTGTTTTCTGGTCACCACATATCTAAGCTATAAAGATCCTCAAGAGCCAGGCAAGTTCCATGTGAAAGCAGCTATCTTTCAGATAAACAGCTCCCAAGCTGTGTAGCCTTGTAAAAGTTGAAACCAGGGACATGCTCCAAACAGGACTGCAACCAATGAAGTTACTTTAAGATTGATGAGATGTAATCTACCTGTGAGTCTAACTAATAGTCTAACACATGGCTTGTGGGTCAACTGAGTAGCTGTGTTTTGTGTTTCTAATACCTGTTTTATGGACCAACTGAAGTTTCCCTGACATTTCAAAGACAGCTCCATGCATTTCACATTGGCACAGTCTAATCTGAATGTGATGGGGACACAGGATTATAGTGAACAAAGATTTGAAACTGTGGCAACAGCCATACCTGAGAAAAGGCACACTGGTAGTATGAATACTAATTGGGCATCAAGTGCTAGATCTAATAGTCCCTGGAAGATGCAAATGTTATCATCAGGGTTGAAGAATGTACCATCCTTCAGATGTTGGATTACAGACCCTATCAGCAACTGGCCAAATGATGAGAGACTATGTGATTTTGCAGTCCAGTTGAATAGCAAGGGCCTCATGTTCCCCATTCCTGGGGAGGAACATCTCCATCCAAAACAGGCTGAACACTACCTCCCAGAATAGGTAAACACAAGCTACCAGTTTTACTATTACATGACTTGCACCATCTGTCCTATCAATGTTCACGGTCTACAGCTGCAGAGAATGTGCGCCATGGTGTTTACAACTACTCTGCCATAACATTAGTACTTCCATAAACTGCTTTGTGCACTACCTGAAGTATGGATCATTTGCTGATGAAGTTGCCTCAAAGGCCTATAAATGTGTTTTAACATGATCAGTAAATTATCTCTATTTCTGTTCTTGCCACTGTACCTATCTGTACATTTCTTGTGTGAAGCTGCTGTGTGATTTTATTTTTCCTTCCTTCAATAATAATAATTATTGGTCAATAATAATAAGACACCGATCTGTTTCAGTTTTAGCACTGACAGACACTATTTGTACCCCATTAATGTACTTTTACAGGTTTCTAGTCATTTGTCTTTTATAAATAAACTGTATTTATGTTCCCTAATGTATCTAAATCATATCGCTATTAAGAAATGCAGTAGTGGTAAAGACTTAGGCGATTTCTGCACATTACCTAATCCCATTGTCCTCCCATTGCAGTCCTGGCAGTGCCTTTGCTGGGAAGGGAGAGCAACAGGAACGCTCCCCTCCACATCCGACTGGCTCCCTGCTGAAGGGAGTGTGAGCTACATGCACTTGCCTTCCACAGCACAGCCAGATTCTTTCCCATGCTGTGCTGAGGAAAGAAGTGCCTCCACTGTGCTTCCTGCCCTGCCACATGGCCAGGAAAGACGGGAGTGTCACACCAATTGCAGCACTTAACAGATTTATTCCATTAAGTGAATATCCCACAATCACGACAGGTTGGGGCGGGATGGCAGTGGGACTGTGACATGCAAAAGTACAACCTGTGGACCGCTGCCATCCAGTCCCCATAGCAGAACCACAGCACCATGTGGATTGGCCGTAGTGTCATTGTGTCCTTTATATTCCTCATCTATCAATAAGGCATACTATGTGCAGTGATACTTAGGCTGCAATTTTAGCTATACTTCCCTGGGAATGAGATCTATTGAACTAAATGAAACTTACTTCTAGGGAGATGTGGAGAGCTTCACACTGTAAGCAGAATCCCTATAGTTCTACATCCCACATCATGGTATATTAATATTAGCAAAATGTACATATACATTGTACCTAAAAGCAACCATAAAGCACAAAATTATCCCTGATGGTTAGCTTCAGCATTAGCCTATTTGCTTGTATTTTAGTCTTTCTTTGCCAGTTCTAATGGTGTCCACTGAAAGAAAAAAAAATCCACAAGACCTGATGGACTGTTTGTCTTATCTGGTATGGCATTTCATCTGTTCATCTCTGATTAATTAATTACCAGATTAATAGTACATTTCACAGTAACCAAACTGCAATCTGTACAAATTTGTTTAGTCAAGGGAAGAGCCAAAAAAAAAGTTAAAATGAAACAATCCAACAAAGATAGGCAGAACATTATGAGAAAAAAGATTACAACTGCATCTAGAGGGAGCAAAATGAATCACATTATCAAAGTGTAATGAAACAAGGAAGGTAGAATGATAGATTACAGATGAGATTAGAGGATAGAGATTACTTAAGGGTTTTAGAAGTATTCACAAACAGTATTTTTACATAATCCTTTTGCTTTCTGTACAAAAGGAGAGAGTTGGTCCTGTTTTAAGAAACTCTGATATTCATTACTCATATAAAGACCCAATTCACTTCGGCTTCCTCACAAGTGGAGAATCTACGTTCATTGCGTACTTTAACAGAATGGATACAAGACCTTATATTCCCTAAAATCATATGTTTTGTAGCAGATGGTATTACACTGTATAGCTTAAGAGTGTTGTGAGCAACAGTTCATACAGATCTTTTTACTTTTTGAAGTTTTTGCGCTGATGCCAGCCAAGCTATCTGCCTTCTTGAAAATGTTGCTGACTGACACTAACTACCAAAGCCATCAACATGGGACAGAACCATGGACGTGTATTGGGTGGATAAACATATATTGGAATAAATTAATGAAAGAAAAAGTTCTTTAACTATGAACACTCATCTTTCTTACTTGCTGAAAGTTCCTCAATTGATTTAATTGATGTGTGGCTTGAAAGTGAGTATGTGTAAAGAAAGTAAAATGAAGAACATAAATAGTCCAGAACCAAAAGTGTGGTTACTCAGCTGCTTCTGTGACCATGTCCCTAATTTCGCATGGTAATTGACATAATTCTTTTAACCCCTCCCTAGTCCTGCATTTTTCCCAAAAAGATTTCAGTTGACTCTAATTCTTTTCTGGGACATCTTTCTTCAGGTCAGGTAGAAATGTGCATTGGGAGCTATTTGTGGTCCTGATGGCTGTTTGCCTCAATACCCTTGGACTACTTATCGTGGACTGAAATGCCATGTCTTGCTTAGTATTACTCTGACCTAATCTGACTTACTTGACAGAATCTGATTCACTTTAGATTGACTTCAGCCACTACTTGACTGGACCTGACATACTGTAAGTTGACTGACTCAATCCAGCCTACTTGGCTTGATCTCACTTAACTCACATGGATCTGGCTGATTTAGGCTGCTTCCTGCCTGATGGTTATAAGTCCCAATAATCAAGATACAGATTTTTGATGTTACACTAGAGGGGTTTCAGCTAAGAGCTATATAGGTGATGACAGGCGATGCTCCAAAGTGTATCTGTGTATTTTTCTCCACGCAGAACTAACAACAACATAGGGAAGGAGAATTTAGATGAGGAAACCAGCATGAAGGGAGAGATAGCATACCCTCCAATGGTCATTTTTTCTCCCTTGGATTTTCCACAGACAACCCAGCTGATTCCCAGTGTTACCCGGTTTTCTGGGGGTCCTGGGAAGGACACCTAAATGCACTCTAAATTATATAAGTTAGGGAAATTAGCCAAGAGCACAAGCTAGCAATACGAGAGGCAGGGCAACAGAGTGAGATCTTTTACCCAATGTCTACGGGGTCAGGCCAAGTCAAGGAGCACACAAAATTGAAATAATAAATGTTGTTTTATTAAAGTACAGTCAAACAGTGTATGCAACACACTCATGCAGAGAACTAAAGAAATAAAGGTTGGAATGGGATAGAGGGATTTTTAGAGGAGGAGTTGGTTTGGGTGATACTACACCTTTCCTGAAGTCCGGGTAGTCTGCAGCAGAAGTTTGGAGGTATGGAGCCTCAGTATGTGGGACTGAGGGGAAGGCTCGCCAAGCAAAGCGGCAGCAAGGCTGGATGGAAGTCAGCCGTAGGCTAGTCCGTACTTGGGGAAAACAATGAGTTTCGGGCTGTAGACAAAGCCTCCGAAAGGTCAGAATTTAGCATGATTGAATTAAGTCCGAATTGACAATAGAGTAGACAGTATGCAAACGCAGAGTGCTTGACAGATGGGTATTCTTCTAATCAAGCTGCCTGCTTGGGGCAGGGAGTTCTTTGTAAGTAGCGTGCATACATAATAGAGTACTTGCCTTTGAGGTCTCCTGAAGCTGCGGGACAGCTATTTCTGGCCTGCCTGTATTGTGTGGAATATTACAGCAATTAGCGGCCGTGCCTGTCTGCGAGCTTGTCCAGGGGACCTCGCAGCACGTGGAGAGGAATAGGAAAAGGAAGCCGAATTATGGATATCAAAGTGACATCTAACGTCCCACAAATCCGGGCTAGCAACCGCAGTAACATCAGTCTAATCTTTATCTCTGAACAATCAAGGATTGATTTAAAAAGCTGAGTACCACATGGTTTGTTCATAGAAAATTGCACCCTGCCTCTTTAGGAAAAGATGAGGCTGAGTTGCAGGAGTGAGTGAGCAAACATAGTGAGTGAGCAGCTCAGACCTTGAGATGTTGGAGCTTACTACCTTCAGGAGCCCTAAGAGGTTGAGGTCCAGAGCAAGATAGAGGTCGGGGATAGTATGCGGTTCCTTATGTCTGTGTGTGCCTGTGTATGAGATAGAAAGAGATGAGAGACAAATAGAGAGAGAGTATGTATATACGAGAGGGAGAGAATGAGAGAAAAGTGGACAGAATGTATTTTCTCTATCTGAGAGAGAGAGAGGATGGAGGGTATATGTGGATGTGTGTAAAAGAGGGAGGTGGGGAAATATGTGTCCTCAGATGTGTCTTCAGATGCTTTAAACTATTAGTAGGAATTAATGCCCACAGCAGAAGGTGACAGAAAGAAAACCAGAAGCAAATAACAGGAAGGTCCTCTCAAAACAAACAGATGTGCCTGAACCACTCATACAGCCTGTACATAACCAACTAAAGTATGTGATAAAAGAGATACAGGTTTGTATCTCCAACTCAAGATCACAGTATTACTGCTGCTGATTTAGAGCCAGACACATAGAGGTACATCAGGTAGCCTAGTAAACTTATCCATGGAATAAATTGAGTTATGTCACTAAACATTAGATCGAAGATCAGATTGCACTTGTGTCTCTAGCAGAGCAAAAGTGCATACATTATTGTATTAAACTGTAATGCTAAGTTGGTGATTGCTTTTTGTTTCAAAACATCTCTTTCTCTCTCTCTTTCTAAATATATATTTTTATAAAATTAATAATTTTGCTGAGCAGATATGCTGCCTAAGCAAAGTTTAGCCTAAAACAATTCTTTTACTCATATAAGCCCATGAAAATAGGGGGCTTATAATGCAAAGGCGGCTAGACCCTTAACAATAGCGTCATGAAAGGCGCTGCTATAATTAATGATACTTCAGGAAGATTTATGGGCCTCAGACAGAGATAAAACAGAAATATCATTGCTTCTTTGCCTCCCATCATTTTATCCTCTATAAAATTTTATGTGAAATAAGTCAAATGAAAAATGTAAGCTCTTAATCTTTTCCTCGAGTCCTGTCTCTTACTTGATGAACACTTTTGTAGAATAAATTAGAGCTTTTTATTTCTTATGTATGCACCATTTTGTATTTGAAAAGCAGGGGGAAAAGGGAGAGAGAGGGAGAGAAAAGTGCTGGGCTGGCTAAGGCATGTTCCAAAGTAATGATAGTGAGAAAATGAAAAAAGTAACACCCCTGCTGTTATATGCTTTTCCATTGTCATAAAATCTCATCTGAAATTATTCTTGCTCAACAATCAAGGAATTGATTAGGATGGCTCTAGTCTGGACAGTTGCATTTTGGGCAAGTGTTAATTATTAGAAATCACAGAGTAAACCTTTGCCGTTCACTGTCACCGAGGAAGAAAGAGTCAGGAGAAAAGTGTAGGAAATTTCTGAGGTAAACTGTGTGTGCTTTGAATGTACATCATCATCATCACTATGACCACTATTAGCAGAAGATGTGATAGAAAGCAAAGCTGGAAATTTAGTGATCAGTGAAAAAGAGAAAGTCAACCACACATTACTGAGGTAAGCATATTTTGAGCATAAAATGTTCCCATAGACATTAGGCATAGTGAGATGGCAATTTTAAGGATCAAGAAAAAGCATGGTGTATGTCCGAGCTATAAGTGCTACATAGATTGTCCTGTACCCCCTGAGTTATCTCGTTATCTAGGTGTCCCTAGGTACCCATGGCACTTTCCACTGTGGTGGGATTCTGTACTCCTGTGGAGCAAGAGGCTATGCTTAAAGTAACTGTGCTGCTGGTAGGGGCTCCCATGTCAGGCTTTTGCTGAGGAGCCAGACTAAATGTGTCAAATGGCTACAGGGCGGCAGCAGTAGTAGGTGATGACACTGGCAGAAGATCTCTCATAGACAACAGCAGTGGCAGCATAGCTAATGCTTGTTAGTACTGTGTAGAAGGAGGCATGGTAAACCCCCTTTTGAATGTCTTTCACCATGAAACCCCTAGGATGGGATTACATTCCCAAGCTGAATGTCACTCAACAAGCTAGTGAGGTAGAGTAGAGGACAACTATGAGCAGCACTGTGTCTAATGACACAAATGAACTCAAGCCAAAAAGACTTCAGATGTTGACATGTCCAAAGGTGAAAGGAAAGTCTGTAGCTGATCAACACATATTATAGGAACATAAAATGTTAGAAGCTTGAATCAGAGGAAGTTAGACATAGAAAACAAGAAATGCAATGTATAAACATTGCAATACTTGGGGTAAGTGAGCTAAACTGGACAAGAACTGGATATTTTGAGTCAGATAATTACACACTGTTTTACTCAGAAAATGAAAATCTAAGAAGAAATGGGTTGGCATTAATATTGAGAAGAGAAGTAGCAAAAGCAGTCAAAGGATATCATGTGAAGTCTAAGAATTATATCAATAAGACTTCAGGGAAAACCCATCGATATACCCATCAACCAAGTTTATACTCCAACTACAGAGACAGAAGAAGAAATGGAAAGATTCTGTGCTGAAGTCCAGGAGGAAATTGATCACACACCAAAACAAGATTTGTTAGTCAGGTGATTGGAATGAAAAAGAAAAGGAAACAGGACAGAATTAAAGACTGTACGAAAATTTTGCCTAGGATCAAGAAATAAAGCAGGACAGTAATTGACTAAATTTTGCAAGGCCAACAGTTTGTTCATCACAGACACATTCATCAAGCAACCCAAGAGGCAACTGTATACAGGGACACCACCTGTTGGCCAATATAGAAATCAAATAGACTATGTAATTGGAAACAGGAAAATAGAGCTCCATTCTCTCTCAGATTGTGGCACAAAGTATGAAATGTTAATATCAAAAAATAGAGTAAAGAAGAATGCTAAACCAACCACCATGCCAAAACCTGATGAACATCCCCATATAATGTAAAGCTACTGTAAAAAATAGATTTACACTATTAAGCTTATTTGACCAGGAAGTAGAAGAAATCCAAAGGTAGAAGAATACTATCTGCAGCCAAAAAGAAAGAGACTCTCAGTGAATAACAGATGAAACTCTTCAAGCAGTTTCAGACAAATGAGAAGCAAAAGTAAAAGGAGACAATAATAGAGTCGGAACCCGAATGCAACTGATCAATGATTTGTTTGCAGGGACCATAATAATCAATGCAAAGAAACAGAAGATCACAATAAAAAAAGGAGGAACAAGAAACCTTTTCCATAAGAGCCAAGAAATCAAAGGGAAATTTAAACCATGTGTGGGGATGCTCTACAACCAGCAGGGGAACATATTATATGACCAAGTAGAAATAAAAAGATGATGGGAACAACACACTGAAGAACTTTATAAAAGAGATAAAAGGATTACAGATTCACTTAAGGAAGAACCATTTGAAGATAAATCTACATTTAGAAAGTAAACTGGAAGCTGTACCCAGGATATTTGGAAGACATAAATTACCAGGAACAAATGGCATACCAATAGAATTGCTTCAAGCTTCAGAGACAGAATCTATTCTACTACAAACTAAAATGTGTCCATCAAATATGGAAAATAAAACAATGCCCCAGATATTAGAAACTCCCAATATACATCTCCAGAAAAAGGGGACACCAGGGATTGCAGTAACCATTGCAACAGTGCATTTATTTCCTATGCAAGCGGAGAGATGCTCAAAAATTTTTTACCATGTATGGAGCAAGAAATGCCAGATGTCTTGCTGGATTCAGGAAAGGAAGAGAAAGTAGAGATCACATTGCAAAAATACTTTTTTTATGATAATTTTTATTAAGTGTTTTTCAAAGTAAAAATTACAGATAATCTGGGAAAAAAAGAGAAGGAAGAAAAGGCTAGGAAAAAGAGAAGAAATGAAAGTATGATATAAAAAGATATATAGACAAAAAGAAAGCTTGGCTTTCACAGTGGCATAGCTTGGCATGAGTGGGGTAGGGGCGGGGGCAGAGGCATGGGGTCGTGGCTATGGTGCACGTGGGTGGGGCTACGGCACATGGGGGCAGGGCTACAGTGTGCAGGGAGGCAGGCAAGGAGCACAGTAAAATGCCACCCAGAGCGCACTGCCCCTCCATGTGACTGGGCTTCTAAATTTCTCTTTGGTGGTTATACATACATCTGATATAATTAATCCTCTCCACCTAAAATGACATCTTTCACTTTTTCCATTAATAAAATCATACTAACTGTCCAAATCAATCATGAGTTACGAGATCATTTTATTTTTTTTCTGCAAAAAGTCTATAAGGGGTTTTCAAATCCTTCTGAAATGTCTCCAGTGACTTTTCTCTAATCAGACAAGGGCCATTTCCACACTAGACTGCTATAGTGCTATTGTTTACTTTCAACATTAAAGGCCTGCAAACCCCAGGATTCCATAGGATGTTGAAAGTGGAATAATAGCACTATAACAGTTCTAGTGCAGAAATGGCCAAGATAATTTATTCATTTCTCCTAGTTCAATTAATTTCAATAACCATTCCTCCCTTGTAGGTACTATCAAATTCTTCCATCTTTTTTAGCCTTTTGACATTTTTACAACATATGGTAAAATGTTCATTTTTGTTGTTACCACTTTGAAGTTCTGTCATGGATTCTCCTTCTCCTCATTCCATAAATAGTGTTACCCTGATTTCTGGGGGTCCCGGGAGGGACACCTAAGTGTGCTCCAGATATTAATAAGTTGGGGGAATTAGCAAGGAGCACAAGCTAGCACTACGAGAGGCAGGGCAATATAGCAAGATCTTTAACCCTATGTTTACGGGGTTGGGCCACGACAAGAACTAGGCAAGTTGTTCAATTAAAAGATTTTATTGAACTTTCATTAATTAAGCAAACAACAGCACACGCACTCATCCAAGAACTATGGAAGCAGAAAGTGAGGAAAATTAATAGGGATTTTCAGAGGGTTTCTGTGGTGATACTCCACCTGATCCTGCAGTCCAGTAAAAGAGAAGATAGAGATTGAGGCTTGGGTTCATGGTTTCCCAGCACGTGGCGGCTGAGGGGAGGCTCGCTGAACAGAGCGGCAGCAGTTTGGGATGCAAGGCACGAGCACTTGGGGTTTTTATAGGGAAGATTGTACCTGGAGGCTAGCCCTCTCCCGAGGAAAACAATAAAGATTTGAACAGAGACAAAGCCTCCAAAAGGTCAAAATCAGAATTGATGAGATTTAGCTAGCACTGCCAATTGTTAGAACAGTATGCACATGAGGAACGCTTAGCGTTTGTATAGAGCAAGCAGTTTGGGGCTGAGAGCCCTTGCATTAGCTTAATGGTCGGTTGTGTCTGGAGGGCACTACCGGCTGTGCAGCAAATGGTTGTTTATTGGCCTAAACCTAGCGTGCATAATTAAGGCCATGCGGCCGTGCCTGCCTACACAGGCTTTTCGTGACCCTTTCAGACACATGGAGTTCATCTCATGGAGTGCCACGTGGAAATATTAAACATAACCAATATGAAATTGTAGACCTCGGGCTTGGGCCAGATAACTGCAGTAACAATCCCCCCCCCGAAAATGGGCGATTTGGGGGCCAAAATCGGTCATTTTCCAATTGCAAGTTGAAGCCGAATAGGGACTGCAGTGTCATGCTGCAATATTCTATGAGACAGGGAAGGGAAAAGTGGGGGTTCTAAAGACCTATCAATAGCATTTTTCAATTTATACATTTCAATTCTAAGTTACCTAACCACACTCACACCAAAATACACAATACACAATAACCAATGAAAGAGCCACCTCCCAATGGAGACAAAGCAATAATAGCAATAACCAATGAAATAACCATTCCTCCCAATTGAGGCAAAGCAATAATAGTAGTAGGCACTGAAATACGTGGTGAAATGTTGTAAATCCAATTGCAGAGCATGGCGGTGAAGGGCAACCGCGGAGCGTTCAGTTCAGGGTGTAGATGAGCTTATATATGCATAGTCCAGGGGAGTGCGGTGCCAGCAAAAGTCCTTGCATTCCCCTTAGAGTCTGGAAAAAGTCTTATAACAACAGGAACGTGGTGAGCAGCAATGAGTCCATCCGGACAGCGGAACAGCGGAAGTTACTGCGTGTCCAAGTTGGAGCAGCCTAGCTGGACTGCTGTAGCTATCTAGGCGCTGGTAGCGGCTTTGCAGATTTTGTAGCTTGGAACAGTTCATTGGGCTCCTATGGGTGAGCAAGCTGTATCAGGGTGGCAAGAGTTCATCTGGGCAATCGGGAAGCTGCGAAGTCACCTTCCCTCATGGTCTCAGTTGTAGTCGAGGAAACGGGGGTCTCCGGCACCGGAGCATCGGATGGAGCAGCAACTTTCTTTGTCACCCCCCACAATACTCGGGGGTGATGGTACGACCTGGGGATCCTTCCGGTCCTCCGTGGTGGTTAATCTATAATTTCTTGGCAATAAAACTGACAGAGTTATTAACCAATGCATATGGAAAAGGCAAATTACCGGCTCAAAGCCTGCTGGGGTTGAAATGGGACTATAAAACACTGGTTGCCACTGTAATCAAGAAGTTACAGGAGAACAAGAGTATAAATGGCTCTCTGAAACAGAGCAGTATTGGCCTCAGCAAGGCCTGTGTTAGGTAGTGAGGCTGTGGATTCAGAACCTATACCAAGCCGTCGTCCCTAGGCTGGCCTCCAGTTAGCAGACAAATAGCCAAACTCATCCCAATACAGGATGGGATTCCACTTGGCAGTCTGTTTGCCGTGGTCCCCACTTGGCTCCCGCCTGATGATGCTACCCGAGGGCAGTAGGTGCGGTTGAGAGAGGGTCGGTTCCCAGTATAGGTTCCGAGTGCACAACGTCCCTACCTCCAGGAAAGCTGGACTCTGGGCTAGTACACGGAACTCGACAGCCTGGATAGGCTTTTTGCAAAGCGTTGAAAGAACACAATAACGATATACAGTAACATTACAGGAGTGAAGAAAAGGGGGGTGGGGGGAGCCGGAGCCGCCGGCTCTTCAAGGTGGCTGCCACCCCACGAAGAGAAGTATTGCAGTTGCCTCGCTCCTCTGCTGTACAAAAGAGAGAGATGCCCAATCTGGGGGCTTTCCCTTCCAGTCCTTTGACTGTGCTTCATGGTGGGTCTCCGGAACTACCGGCAGGATTTGCAAAGCCCACTCCTGGTTTGCGTTCCCTTTTCCTGATTCAAGAGGGAGGCAGGTTTTTGACCCAAATGCCTCCTGAAAGACTACATCTCAGGGCAGGATGATGATTGAAAGGAAGCCGCGAACTATCTTGGCACCCTTCAAGACCACCAATGTGACAGTAAGTCGGGCACCACGGAACTCGAATACAAGCTGGCACTGATACAGTTTTGCGGAGGGAAGGAAAGCATCCAGGTCCGCCTCCGTGCGAGGGCTTAAAGCCATTGAAGTCTCTATTGGGGCAGGGGCTCTAATGCCGGCACAGCAGTGCACAGCTGAAATCTCAGTTGGTCCCTGATCTAATTGCCACAAAAACCCATTTCCTAGTCAACTGTGAGCCTGTGTCCCCGGAGGAATCTGATGCCTAAGAGGCCTTTGTCCTCTCCCCGGTTTTCACAAGTCCACAGCTTGAAATGAAATGTGTTAATGGACATGGGGATGTTTCTCCAAGTCCTGGCTTGGTGTCCCCCCACCATATCCAGTCAATCGGATAGTGTCTGGGGTGAGCTCACCATGCCTCACTAAGTTAGGGTGCAGCATGTTCAGCGCTGCACCAGAGTCCACAAGAAGGGTGGCAGGAGTCTTATCCCTCTCAGCCCTATGCCTGCCTTCACCCAGAATCTCACCCATTTGTCTGGCGTCAGCCGAGCCACAACATTCTTGGGGAGACTCCCGGACCGAGGGCACCCTTATTCCGACAAATCCAGGCAGGGATAGTATCTAGCTGGCAGGGGACCATTGGTCACCGCCTGCACCGGTTGGCTACGTCCAGCCTAGAGATGCTTGTCCAAAGCCTCCAGCAGCTCTAAAGTGGGCTTATGGTCAAATTAGCTCATGTCCAGCCCTAATTTTCTAAGGACCCCCCAAAGTTTCACTAGCTCAGATGAGTACGTCTGTGAGGTAGGGTTGTAGCCACTGGACATCTCCCGAGGAGTAACACTGTCTGCGGCCATCTTGGGGGCCTGAGGTGGCGGAGCGGAGTTCCCTGCCTTGCTCGGGGGAGCTCAGGAGTCCCTGCCTTGCCAATTGTCCTGTCTGACCCTGTAGTCCTGTCTAGGTGGTTCCCATTCCCTCGGGGAACGGTGTTTGGCGTGGTCTTTCTATGTTGGGAATGGGGGCCATAGTTCTTACACAATACGATAGTATGTTTGCTGCAGAAAAATCCTCTGTGATATCACAGAGGCTTCCAGAATACTCTCTCTGTTTCTGTTGTGACACTTCTTTGAGCTGACCCTGCCATAGCGGCTGCTGGCTAACTAGGTTTTCAGCCCATATATTATTGTTCATGTCTCTTAAGTCTGTGGAAGATCAAGAACTGTATGACTTTACATAAGATTACTGCTGCTCTGCATTGCATGCCTTTCAAGTATTGCCAACAGAGTTTGACCTTTGATGCGTATAAATCTTCAATCATTTGAAGCTCAAACAAAGTGACTTCAGTTTTGGAGGAGAAAAATTACTGGACCGTGATGTACTGAGCTATTCCAGGATCTAGTGTGACCTCTCGTAGCTTTTGGGTTTGTTTGTTTGTTTCCTTTTTCATTTAATTACAGTTCTTGTATAAATGTGGTAAAGCTAGGCTCGCAACAGAAACACCTACACCAGTGGAAATGCTGCTTCACAAAGGGGTTCCTGCTTGTCTACCACATAAAAAAAAATGTCTAAATGTGCTGCTTTGCAGCTTCTTAGCCCCCTCCTCATTCATAGAAAGTAATGAGTCACGATTAGAGTAATGCTTTTCTGTGACTTCAAAACCATTTTGCTTAATGAGGTACTAAGTCTTTATAATTAGGCCCAGAAGGAAACTGGGACATGGCCCCTTAAGAGCAATAATTATTTAGGTTATTTATGGTAATAAAATGTGGAAAATAGGAATGCTTCCTCAGAATGTGGCTATTTATTCTTTTACATATTGCCTAACAGGCAATTACCCTATTAATGCAACGTTTTGTTGCTAAAGACATTAATTGAAATGTAAATTAAATGTAAATTGGCTAATTAAATTGATATGTAATGAACTTGTCATGCAGGCCTCTGAGATCAGATGCATTTGGCTAATAAACAAGTAATACTGAACTACAATTGTACCAGTAGATTTAAAGTTGTGTAAGCACTGCTTTAAATGTAGTCTCAATATTCAGTAGCTTGTACTTAGTGGATACAGTGAGATATACTGGTATCTACTTTATTTTTTAGTCAGGTAGCTCTCAATGTATAGCAAACACCTCTGTCATTCAAGTGACCAGTTTATTCTTTTCTTTAGTTAAATCTGTTTTAGGCAGTGAATACTTTATGATTCATTGACTGAGCCAACTGAATATGATCAAAGAGAACCATGGAGGTTTTAGGAGAATCTTTCTAGAGATGTTTCTAAAATAATTAAAATAGTATTCACATAGTAATTTAAAGTACTTCATATATAATATCCCAGTAATCTCCATAACTCTTGCCAGTGAGTCAGCAGATATAATTCCTATATTAGGGACCAGTGTATTTACCTGGTGTTTCTCAAGATTTTATTTTCTCATAGGTAACAGTTGTTAGAAATACCCTAGAAATTACCTTATCTTACCTTAGGAGTTACATGCGGTTGAAATACACAGATTTGGGATCGTGTGTCTGTAATTCCCCAAACTGTGTTGTTCAGTACCTGTAACTTTTGCCTATATTCCCCAATCCAGTCTGTATTCAGAGTTGTTAACATATAGAGGTTGGGTTTGTTAGGGAGACTTTCTGCTAGGCCTCGTCTCCATAGCAACTGGCCTATTCAGAGCTCTCTAGCTGAGAATTCTAAAGGTCCCTCTCTGAACTACCAACCCCAGGGTTCCATAGAATCTTCACAGCCAGCCAATCATCTGAAGTTTTCTCACCTAGCACAGCCAATCATATGAGGTCTGTGCCTGCATGCTGCTGGCAAACAGACAAGATCACTCAGAAACTTTGACTTTTATATAGTAGATAAGGTAACAAGGCTGAACAATCCAGCTTTTCTAAAACCAGTAGCAACACGATCTCATGTATGGAGATCAGGTTGCCCCACTATGTTCACTACAGTTTGCTCTCAAGTACACATAGGCATGTTTTCCTCAGCAAATTCATAGCTGAAATGCAATTTGAACCATGGAATTCCCAGTTCCCCATTCAGTTTCTTAGCCACAGGCTAAGAATCTTGATCACATACCTGCATCATTTGATGAAGTGAAGATTTGCGCTCAACAGCATCTTTGCTGGCTCCAGTTTTCTGTGTGCTTAACATACTGTTTCTTCTTTCAGGAATCTTTAAATAGGTCCAGATTAGGCCTAGGAAGCTATTCAAGCCAAACCTCTATCTTTTTGGCCATTGCTTCTTTAGAAATTGAAAGAAGGGGCTTTGGAGCCCCCCTTGACGGACGCTTGAGTGCTAGGGTCGCTGCCCCCCCTCTTGGCGAAACCCAGGGCGCCCTCGACTGCTTTGGTCGAAGAGGTTTGGCTTTGAGCGGGGTGGTTTCCCTGGCAGCAGCGTTTTCCAGTCAACGGACTCTGGTCACGCAGAAAGCATAAGGTCTCCCCCGGCTAATTGGTGAAGTTGACTCCCTTGCGATTTCAAGGGAAAGAGAGAGCTTGATCACCTCTCTAAGTCTCGCCCTAGTAACTCATGGCTAGTGGGGCCGTGAGTGAAGCCGCGAAGACTTTGGTAAAGAGACGTCTCTTCAAGTCTGGTAAACGGTGGTGGGAGGCTGTGTTTGTTGTCTGAAAGCGCGTGTGCGTGTATCGTTGCATTTCTTACTGCAGACCGTTGGAACTTCCGGCTGCGTAAGTCAGCGAGTCTGAAAGGTGTCTACCTCATTGTTTCGAGCTGTTGGGACCCCCTACCCTCAGCTCACCCCCACCCCTACCGTGTGTTGTCGTTTGGGAAGAAATCTGGGTGGAGGGTGGCAGTTGACAGACACTGCTTCAATGCATGTTGAAAACTTCATGAAAGGGTTAAGTGGAAACTTTACTATTTCTGTGCCATTTGTACTTTAATATGTGTAGGAAAAATTCCAGGAAAGGAAAATGGTTTATTCCTCTCTCTGATTATCTTTCGGTGCTTGAAGCCATCTCCCCACAGCCCCTCCTCCTCAGGCTCTCAGATTTAACCATATGGTTGCTGGCTGTTTTTAGGCTAGAAGTTTATTTAGCCAGAGGCTTGGAAATAGCAGAAATTAAGTCAGTATGGAAATGATGAAGCAAGCCCAAGGTGTTAATGAGAAATAGTGAGGAAACAATAGGGTTTCATTGTTTTCTCCAAATGCACAGGTCGGTGATTCAATCAACTGGAAAGAAAATCACTCTGCAAGAGGCAGAGGGAGTATCCCATGGACTGGCACTTCAAAAGTCAAAGGACTTTCAGGAGAAAAAGAAAAAAGAAAAAAAAAGGAAGCAGCAAGCTTTTGAAAAAGGAGTTGAATATAGGAGACTTTTTCTTACCTCGATGTTACTTAGCTCAAGTTTTGGGAGCAGGAAGGGGGTTGAGAAGAGCAGCATTCCTTTGCCTGCCTCCCTTTCCCCTCCCTGTAGCCCCTCCCTTCTCCTTTAGATGTTAACTCCATAGTTGCTGGTTTTTGGAGAATGGAAGGTTCTTTAGCCAGATGCTTAAGAATTCTGTCAGTGTGTACATAGGGAAAGCTATGAAGTAGTTTCAATAACTCATTTTCAGCCTGGCAGGCTGAGTGAGGATGTCATAGAAGCAGGGTCTGATTTCTAAATAACCGGAAGCAACCTTCAACACACATCAGAGGTAGAGGAAAAATAATAACAAAAAAGCAGGCTTTCAGGTAAATGAATACAGGATGGCAAAGTTTTGGAAAACATTGCTGAAGACTCTGGTGACAGCTGCCTGTTTCATGTTTTAAACTCTTCAGCCATCAAGAATCTCCCCCCCCCTTGGGCTCACATAGAAGGAAAAGAATAGGGAAAAAAAAAGAGAACTTTGGAAACTTCTCCTCCAGTACTTTTTGCAACATTTCTAAACAATACAGAGTCCCAATGTTTTCTCTAAGCACAGAGAAAAGCTGCATCTGGAGAAGAAGGGAAAAACAACAAAAACAAAGCAAAAACCCCACCTTGAGAGCCCGTATAGACAAACATGTCATACAAGAGGTGTTAGTTTCGTTTTTCCCTTACAATGAACAATGAACTATTCTTTCTAGTGTGGCAGCAGTTGTGTCTACCTTTTTGATACATTTCTACATCAAAGAGAGAAAACAAGATTACAATGCAGCTTTAGCACAGGGAAGGCTGCTTCTCCAAAAGACATGGCTTTTTTCTCTCACTCCTTGTGGCCATCGGGCTGAATGCAACCCTCCCCCTCTTGAGACGGAGGGAATGAGGAGCATGAATTTGCAATTCTGGCATTATTACGTCAACAACTTAGTTAAAAAAAAAGAGAGAGAGAGAGAGAGAAAAGAAAAAAAAGGGGGCTGCAAATCTCTATTTGACAATAAGTTTTAAAAAAAAAAGCATTTAGCATACGAACTTTGGGGCACATGGGAATTGTAGTAACAAGAGAAGTAAAATATTGGGTGCCCCCCCCGGGGGAATTAAACACACCAACAGGAAACTGCCTCTCCCCTGAGGAGACAGACAGGGAGGGGGAAGAGCAAAAGAATCAGCGTTTGCATGAAAGACCCGCCTGCTTTTGCATGGAAGAGAAAAAAGTAGAAATGGCTGCAGCAGTTCTTCCCCACCCCCAGCTTGCAATGAGAAGGAGGGGGAGGATGGGAGTAGCGGCAGACCCCACCAGAGAGGCTGCCTGAGGATTCTAAGCAGCAGAACCAGAAGCCATGGTACAGGTACATACCTGTTTAGGCTTATGCATATGTGCCCTTCACCACGTCTGATCTGTTGAATTGAAAGATAGTAGAACTGTGTTCTAGCATCATGGCAATGCACATGCCTAACTGGCAAGATTGCCAATCACTACTGAAGGAAGGAGCCAAATTATTTAGCAGGTAGAGCGGATCATCCAGGAGAGAACTCCCCACAGGCATGGACAAGGGGGAGAGTGTCTTTGATGGACCCCTGATGGGATCTGAATACACTAGGAATTCTTCCCAGTGTCAGACTCTGCGGTTTAAAGTTGTGAGTGGAGAATTACAGGAAACCACAATCCCTGGCTGCCCTTTCCTACCTGAGAGGAGAGGGAGGGGATGCTGCAGAACGGTGGCCAGTAGGAGGTGCCATCTAACATAGTAGGAAAAAGCTGCATGAAACCGAAGGGAGCTGAAAAAGAGAGGCTTAGCTGCCTACGGCCATACCACCCTGAACACGCCTGATCTCGTCTGATCTCGGAAGCTAAGCAGGGTCGGGCCTGGTTAGTACTTGGATGGGAGACCGCCTGGAAATACTGGGAGCTGTGGGCTGTTGTAAAAACCCAAGGCTATCTGAGTGTTTGGAGGAGGCTCCAGGAATCTGAAGGGACTCCTATTGTTAGCAACCTCTCATATGATGCAGCAGAGGAATCTCTTCAGGAAGTCTTTGAAAAGGCTTCAGGATACAGGATTCCACAGAACAATTAAGGAAGGTTTAGAGGGCCTGCGATTGTAAGGCTCTATGAAGCAAGATTTATGACTGGCTGTCAAGCGGAGAAAGAAAGAAGATTAACGAATGATGGAGCAGAGGTCAGAAGAGATAAGAGACCCCAGAAGAGGATGAGGGTCTCTGAGAGCCAATGTGCCCAGTGGGGGCAGGAGAGATATAGGCAAGAGAGCCTGAAGAGGATCAGAGAAGGATGTGGACGTGTGTGGAAGAGGAAAGCAGAAAAGATGGTCCAACTGACAGATGCAGGGACTAATGGAAGTAGAATACTGTCAGTGGCCAGCAGTTAAGAGGAAAAGTTTTGTTCCTCATCCCACAGACAGAGAAGGGCAAGGGCTTGGAGTTGTGACATTCTGGAAAAGGAAAGTTGGCAGTCCAAGCAGCAAAGGAGTGCCCCCTACCAGTCCCCGATAAGGTGGAGATTGGAATGGCTCCCTAAGCGCAGCCTCAGCTGGATGGAGGAGGTGACAGAGCACCCCTACGAGTAAGCTGGGAGGAGAGGTGATGGTGCACCTCTGAGCTGGAAGGGAGAAATAAGGGGGCACTTCTGAGAGGCGATTGTGCGCCCCTCCAGGCTGGAAGTGGAACTGCAGTTGAAGGACGCTGACTGAAAAGGCAAGGGAGAGAGAAAAGAGAGATGCAAGCTGTGAGATAGCTAAAGGACCAACAACAGCCCTAAAGGCCCACACACCACATATGCTCAAGAGCAACAGACCTGCATCTGTCCACAGGATCACCAAAGGCAAGAACCACCGTTCTAGGAATCACCTGGAAGTCACATTGTACCTGCAGACCTCAGAACTCAGGAGAAGTGGAGGAAATGGGATAAAAATCCCGAAGAAACAGTAGTTCAACGTGTATGGCCCAAACAACAGCCCTGGCTATGTCTTTGGACTGGATGCCAACACAGGGCAAGTGATATGATATCACCATCTACCTAGCCCATTTTACAGAGGCTTTTCACTTTTATTCCATGTGCAGCCCACAACAGAAAAACAAGGAGTATTTTTGTTCTTCCCAGAGCCCCATCATAGGATGGCATAGGATGGCATAGGATGAGGTGCACACCTCACAGAACCATAAGGCTGTTTGTTCCCTTTCAAGCCAAAGCATGAGGCCATTTTGGGTGGATCAAGGAGACATATAAGGGAGAGTTAATAGATTAGGGAAAGCTCTGAGTACAACAAGGGAGAAAATGTGGGAATAGAGATTCCCCTTAGAGTGCAACTGGGTCATAGGTGGAGGGGATTGTATTAGGTGTTGCTGGTTGCCCCTACAGCTGTAAAGGTCGCAGGGTTGAAGCTTTGGATACTTTATGCCAGGGCTAAGAGAGCCTTTACTGATTGGGTTGTAAAATCCTCTGAAACTGAAGATCTCCAGACGAAGGGGGAGAGAAAAATTTGGACTAGACTCTGCTGTGGCCAGACCAGGAGAAATTGGTCACTCTAAGCACAGTCAGATCCGCAACTGGTGAATGAAGAAATCTAAGCTAGACCTTATTGCCTGACACACACCTGGAAGCTGTCAGGCTCTACTTACGGTCAGACTTAGCAACTGGAGAGGAAGAAGACGGGGACTAGGCCCTGTTGCGGGTGTGACCTGGGACGTACACACTGCTCTACACACGGCCAGATCCCTGAATGTTGGAGACAATATTATGAGTTGTGGCAGGCATAGGAGGGGCAGGAAGCCTGGCCTGCCTGTTTTATCACTACAGACGAATGTTCTGTGGGGTTGGAAGATATGTGTATATGGTAATTGCTGGTAATGATGGTGATGATGAGAATGCTGGGCAGGAGAGGCTGGGAAGTGAATTGGTTTCACCAACTGGTCAATCAGATCTTGAACACCCTGAAGGTCAGTAATGGCTGGGTATGTTCTCATAGGCTAAGCTTAGGAGACTATCCCAATTGTTATGTAAAGTTTGAAATCCCTGAATCTCTACAGGCATGCCCAGGAAAGCATCCCAATGTTGACTTTTCCTTTAGTTATAGCAATGGTTTTATTGAGGTTATATGGGAAAAGGGGGGCCTGGTCCTCCATAAATGAGTTCTAGAAGAAACCAGCTTTTACAATGGTAAATGGGTATATGGTTTGTCTTCTGGGATGAATTGGTGTGGCCACTGAGGGTATCACCTTTCACCCAGGGCACCAACCAATGAAGGTAGCCCAGCATGAAATTGGTTGAACTGTCTTACTATTGTGTAAATGAATTTGATTGTGAAGAGGGAAAATACATTTAGCAGTATTCAATGTTAGAAAGTCATTCTTGTACTCTGCAGGCATGTGGACATGGTTATCTGGTTCCCTAAGTAAGTATGGGTAAAAGACACTGTTTGTAGAATTGCTTTGTGCATAAATAATGGCCTTACTAAATCTGCTTTTCTGTACTCTGCATGTTAAATAGTTTTCAATCTGTAATGATTAGAGTAATAGAGGGAAAGGCTGCAGTATATGCTTTGATTGAAATCTCTCTGTGTTTGAAAGGAATACAATGGTACTCTGTGAGACAGTGTTAGGGAGGATGGAATTGTGCACAATAAATCTTTCCCCTAAAACCGTGGGTCTGAAAGCCCTGTTCACAGGTTTTGTATACTTGACTGCTGGAGGAATCCTACTGCTGCTATGTATCCTTTGTGTTATAAAGGAAATAGGGAAATGGTGCATGCTTCAAATTGCAAGGAATTGAATTTGGCATGAAGGGGGGAATGAAGGAGTTAAATTCAGAGAAGTATTGCATGAGTAGGAAAATAAGTGAATTGGACAGCAGATGTCCCTGCCTTATCTCAGTTTAAAAATATGATTGGCCTTGTAATGCTATGCTTAGGTGCCTGGGAAGTAAAAAGGGAGTCAGGCATACTCTCTCTGCATCTGCTTTGTATTATCTGGTGACTGGGGTCTTTGTTCCCTTGTTTTGGGGGTGGTATTAAGCTCCAAATGTAATGGCTGACGTAGACTAGAAATGTGATTGATTGCTGACGTTGTTGACCAAAGGTATAAAAACTAAGTGTTTTAATCAATCGGGGCGGGCAGTTTTGGACATTGTATTTCCGCTGCTTGCCCTGCGCAGTAAATAAATGGTTTGGAAAATAAAGCTTTCTGTGATGGAACAACCTGAAGGTCTTCATCATTTCCTTGCCACTACAATTGCTTCTTTAGAAGTCACGAAGATGGGGAAACAAGATACACTAGTAGCTATATCACAAATAGCTGGAGTTCTTACTGCTTTTTGTTGTTGCTGTTGTTCCTCTCATCCACAGTGAGACATAAGCAAAAGATACCAGCAGTGTGTTACAACCTCTCCTCCATGTAGTCTTCAGCAAGGTAAAGCCCTCAATCTTGGCCAAGGAGTGCAGCTGAAATTGGAGGTGCATGAAGGCTCATATCCTTGTTTTTTTAAGCATGTGAGAGAATATTTCATTCTTCTTTCAAGGTCAGACAACACATCAAAACATTGATGCCTCTCAGCAATCCAATATTTCTAAACAATTATTAGGCATTCATTCATTAAAGTGCTAGTTTTATCTAGTAGTTCCATCTAGTAGTTCCTATTTTATTTGACACAAATGACTTGTGTGCAGTGATGCAAACTATACAGGTCTTAGCCTGGATCAAAGGTGTTTTCCATCTTCTGACTGTCTCAAATAAATAAACTCTGTCATGCAAGTTAATATAGTCTTCACAGAGCAGCAGTTTAGGGTGAATACTGGACATGTACTAATTCTAAACTGTGGCAATGGTCTTTTGGCCTTTCTTGGTTTCCCATAAACTAGTCTTTACATGCCTTGGAGAGCCATCAGGGAAAAAAAAATACTGAAACTTGGTCACCTCAGTTTGGACAAACAGGAGTACCAGTACTTAACTGGCTTCTGCCATCAGTTTTACTTCTCACCCAGACCACCAGAGCGATCTGTAGGATCCTTGTTCCTGTAGTAACATCCATGAGCAAATGGGATGCATGATCCAGGTGTAGCCAGGCTTTGAAACAACACAAATGGCCAGCCCAATTGGCCTAAGAGCTGACTGTTTCCATCTCACAATATGTAGCACCTCATGGCTTATCATGGAACTTTGTCAGAGAAGTCTAGAGATTGAAATACTGATTCTCTACCACAGGTGATCCATATTTTAGTTAGGGTGATGCCATGGCTCAATGTCCCTTCTCCTAGGTGAAATTCCAACTCCAGACTTTTATAGATCCACATATTACTTTTTGGCACTCCCTCCCCAGAGAACTCTACCTCTCTTCATAGATGCTGAATGTATGGTAAGTAAAGGCATTTTTCTGTTACAGAACCACCCTAAAATATTGACTGACTTTATGCACTGTGTTTTGATCATTCTGCTGTTTTTTTTTTTTGTTTTTTTGGCGTATCAGTTTTTATATTCTAATTGTATTGCATTTACAATTTCTGTTGGCCTTCCTCTGATAATTGCTTTGGCTATAACTCTACAGAAAAATAGCTAATAAACTGATAATGGTCATTCTAATGCTTTGTCCCACCGGGAAGAATGTAAGCAGGTGAATATGTAAAAATATTCATATTTGCACCTGGTGTTTCATCTTGGTGTTTTGATTAATTTTCCAAAGATAATAGTTAAGAAACCTGCTCTCATGTTGATCACTTTGAAATTGCAGCAATGCTACATTCAAAATAATCCTAGTTTCAGTTCTACCAGTAAGGAAATTCAGCTGGTCTCTGCTATGAGAGCTCTGAAGCTTTTATTAGCACTTTCAGTAGAAAGGGGGATGTGTACTTATTTGTGTATTTGTGATGTGTACTTATTTATGTGTACATATTTGGGTACATGATACCATCACTGTTTCTGAGAAAGAAAGGTTCTTTTTCAAATCAAAAAGAGTGCTAAAGCTGCAACTAACTATAGCCAACTCACCCTAGAATTTAGGGTTGTGTCCTTGCTCTTCCTATTAAAACGCAGAAACCTTAAATTTTTCCATGGAATCTCACATGCATAGATATTGCCCAGAAATAGAAATAAAGTGCTATTCAGGTTTTTACAGATGTAACTGGTCACTGATAATGAGTTACGTATAATTAGTTCATTTCTCCAATAATGAAAGTTCAATTAAGCTACATTACACTTGTAACTTAACAAGAAATGTCTTCATTTCTTTTGCAGTGGAACTCTAACTTTTTCCAAGTCACTTTTATGGTAATAGGATGAGCCCGCACTACATGCTGGAGGTGGTGTGCGACATATCCCAAGAGCTTCATGCTTTAAAAGTCATATTTTCTTTAAAATATAACTAAAAGTACCTATTTTAATTCTTTTTGTTATATCTGGAAGCATAAAAACCTGTAATGATAGTTGAGATATGATCATAACAGTGAATAATTATTTTAAAAGTAATTTTCCAAACTATGTATTTCTCTCTGAGGGTCAACTACTTCTAATAAAGGTCTAGTGATCACATATGACACCACTGTGTTCCCAACCATTCTACACAGTTCACCACTGTGGATTAAGTTGATTCCTTGTCTAAAAGTATCTGTTTGCTTGTTTCTTTTTCAAGTGACACAAAAAGGCAGCAGTCAGAAACCAAACCAAAGCAAAGCATTTTGTTTTGGCTTGTTTTTATTTTATCATCCTCTTCATTATTTTATTTTAACCTTTTAGAAATGCAGCAGCTAACAATTTAAAACAAAAATTTCTCAAGTTGAACAAAAGCATCAAGGTGAGGAGGAGTTATCTGTACCAATCAATCAGTGTGCTCACCTTTGTAAGAGAGGAATTGCTTCTTAATTTTTATGGCAAATATCTGTTAACTTCTTGGTTTTTGAGCGAAACCAAGCTGGGCCTTATTGCTAAAATCAAATTTTCTCCTCTTTCAGCTGCTGAAGGCAAAACAATTAGATTCAGTGTCACACAGTAATACTGCAGCTCCCTGCTCAGCTCTCTGCTCAGTCACAGACTCACTTTTTCATTTTCTTATAAACACCCACACACATTGCTTGTCACTCACTGAAGATCTGTCAGCTTAAACCCCACTTGAATACATCAGGAACAGCCGTGTCTGGCTGTGGCTTACAGTTCTGTGCTTGTTGTCAGCCACTGAATCCAAAGTGGGAGGCTGAATTAGAGTTCATATCTAAGGGCTCACACAGCCAGAGGAAAGTGCTTTCTACCAGTTCAGACTGCCTGGTTCGTCTACCCCATTGCTGTGCATTTGGACTGGCAAAAACACAAACAGAAGTCTGACCTAAATATGCCAGATAAGCACTGGGACTTACTACTTGCAAAGCAAATGTTCTGTAATTCATCTAGGACTTCCCCCTAACTCTCACTATGTTCCCTTTGACACAGCTCCAGCATATCTGCTCTTGGAGCAAAACATTAATATTGTACGTAGTTGCTCTTGGCACAAAACCCAAACCAAACCTATCTACCTTGAGAGCAATATTACAGGGGCCAATAACATCATTCACAACATGAGAGGTACATTTACTTGCCCTTCCTCCAATGTGATATATTTCACGCTATGCTCTGCAATTGGACACACAGGATAGCAATAGTCTTTATTGCCTTATGCAGTCCTTTGAAAATTTAGGGCAGGGTCAAGATTTGTATCTTTCTGGATCCTGTGTATTCTCTCGCATTCCCACAACGGTATAAATATGCTTTATAACTGAGGCCTTAATACCACTTGGTACTGCATCCAAAAAAGTAGGTTTATATCCATGAAAGCTCAAGCAAAAAAAAAAAAAGTGTTTAGTTCAGGCAGTCAGATACTTCATTTCCTGTTATGTGCCTTCAAGGAGTTTCCTACTTATGGTGACCCTTAGGCAAGCCTATCACAGGTTTTCTGGGGCTGAGAAAGTGTGATGTGCCAGAGTTCACCCAGTGGGTTTCCATGGCTGAGCAGGGAATCAAACCAGCGTCGTAGTCCAATGCTCAAACAACTACACCACACTGGCTTTCTCCGATGCCTCCTGGGTTGGGTCAAAACACTTCAACCTTGCCTCAAGACTTACTGCCTCAACTGTTCTCACCACTTTACCTGCTAGTCCCCACCCTGCTATTCTTATTCAAGAAATGTTTTTCCTTCAATCTCTCTTGTTTTCTCTCTCTCTGAGAAAGGGATAACAGCTAATGGAAGGAAAAGGCACAAGTCAAGGTAGAGATGCTAGGAGATACTATTTTGGCCTCTTCTCAGCAGCAAATGACACACTCTGCATATTATTTTTTTCCCCTTGGAGACTATGGGACTTCAAGTCTATGACTTGGCAGAAAAAGCAGACAGGTTATGTCATTTGTCTCTGAGAAACACCACTGGCTTTTTTTTCCTGCCTTCCACTGTCTGTTACCTCAGTGGCTTGCTCAAGTTAGGTTTAGGTTTGTTTTCTCTTTAGTAATGAGAAGGGATGGTAGGATGTATGAAGCTAATAGATGAAGCAGCTAGGAGCTAAGGATATCAGTTCTTGACTGACTTGTTCTTGAATGAAATAATGATAAACTTAAAACATTTTCCTCCTCACCAGTGAGATGGTGAGAGTTTGTCTTGTATTTGCAATGAGAACAGTTGGATTTATGAGATTCCCTCTCCCTCAAATTGTGACTTTTTCTCTCACACTATGTTTGCTACTGCCTTGTTGCATGGACTTTTCAAAAGGAGAAAAATTGGGTGGGTTGTTTGAACCTTCAGAGAGAGAGAGAGAGAAAATCATTCATCATGCTCTTGTACCCTTGTCTCACAGGAAGTTGATTTCCCTATCTTGTTGAGAATTAGAAATTTTGCAAAGATTCTGATCATCCCTACTATGATACCCACTTTATAATTCAGCCCAGCTTAAGCAAGACTTGGGCCCACCTCTTTGTTAAATAAATGACCTTCTCTAACAAGCACGAGGAGGGAAGTGGTCTGCATTTTGGACCTTCATCCACCCATTTTGAATACTTATCACATTCCTACATGCATCATCCTCTTATAATTCTTGTAACAATGCAACATGGCTTGGTCTGTCCATATTATTAGCCTTAAGCTACAGTTCTAAGGGTGTAATAGTGACTTACATATTCTAGCCTAGTAAATTCATGGTGAAGATAAGAATTGAACTGGTCATTTTATGATTTTACGTTCAGTCTCTTATTCACTACATATGTTCACTCAAAATGCTCTGAAAGTAGTCAACCTCAACAGAGGCCTCATACTCCATACCAAAACATTCCTAACATATTAATTATGATTATTCATCTTATAGCATCACAGGAAGAAATGGATGTGGAAGACCAATAATAACATCAGAGACATACCGGAAGGAATGAAAAATGCACAGTATTTCAAACAACCAAGTAATATTGCTAGTTGCAAAGTAAAGCCAGTAGTGTCTGCATACTTTTTCCTACATCTGTCTGTTCCTTCACATAAGGATGTTCACTGCCTATAAGTGAGATTTCCATTTGCTTCAGTGGAGGGAAAAGTTCTAGAGGCACAAAGAAAAGCATGCACAATGTTGCTACCTCCATTAAGGAAAACGGAATGTCTGAGGGAGAATCAGTCCTTCTGGTTACTCAAAATACAAAAGCACTAAGAACAGTTAAGACAAAATGGAATTCTCTCTCTTTCTCTCATAGTGAAAAAGTTGCATTTTTGTTCAAGGGGCCTTCCTGTGCTACACTGTTACAGTACTATTCTTCCACTTTCAACATCCTATGGAATCCTGGGATTTTCAGTTTAAGGAGGAGCATTTAGAATTCTCAGCCAGAGAGCTCTTTGGTCTCACTAAACTACAAATCTCAGAATTCCACAGCATGTTGAAAGTGGAATAATAGCACTATAACATTGTAGTGCAGAAAGGCCCAAAGTGTGAAGAGCAGGAGTGAAAGATTTAGATGGCTCAATTATAGGTGGAGTTTATTGGATCTTCTAGCATGTGGAACAGGAATGGGGAGTGTATGGCCCTCCAGATGTTACTGCAAGCCTCTTGTCTATGCTGGCTAAAGCTGTTTGGAGTTGTAGTCCAACAATATCTGGAGATCCACACATTCCTCACTATTGTGTAAAAGGAGAGTATTTTGGTTATTTTTTTTTTCATTTTTACTCCCCCCCCATGTGTGTGTATATGTATGTGTCTTCAAGTTGCCTGTTGACTTATGGCAACCCATAAATATCATAGGCCCTTTTCGCACGGGCCTTTGCTCGCGCGACAGCCCCGTGAGCCTTGCGGGAGTGGGAGCGTCGCTCCGCACGACGCACTCCCACTTCCGCTCAGCTCACGGGGCTGAAGCGGCGCGAGCGCGGGTTTTTTGATTTTCGCGTTCAAGTGAAAATCACCCCGTGCTCGCGCAACGCTCCCGGCGCCCACCCGCACTTACCTTTCGTGCGGAGCCTCCGGGAGCCGGCCGGGTCGTGCTTCCTTCCCTCTGCCCCTGCGGAAGGAAGGAGCGGGGTGGGGAGGTAGTGCGACGGACGCGACGCCCACTTCGCGCGCGCGGGGGGAATCCGGCGCGCGCGGGGGGGAGGAATCCGGCGCGCGCGGGGGGAGGAATCTGGCGCGACGCCGCCCGCTTTGCGCGCGCGGGGGGAATCCGGCGCGAGGTCTCCCGCTTCGCATGGGGGGAGGGCGGCTTGTGCGGCAAGCCTCCTTCAGTGCCGCTTCCCCACTGGTTCCTTCGCCTGTGGAAGGAAGGAGGGGGGAAGCGGCAGCCTCCCGGAGGAGCCTTCTTGTGCTTGCCGGCCTCCCCCACTTGCACTAGAAGCCTCAGTGCGAAAAGGGCCATAGGGTTTTCATAGAGAAGGAATACTCAGAGGTAGTTTTGCCAGTCCCTTCCTCAGAAATATAGCCTACAGCACATGGTATTAATTGGTGATCTCCCATCCAAGTACTAACCAGGGTTGACCCGGTTTAGCTTCCAAGGACAGGCATGATGTGATGCCTTTATGGTAGTTAGGCAGCTTTTAAGTCTTTGTAGATCACTCAAAATTATTTGCTGAAGAGGAAATATGGGTCAAAATTAGTTCTAAATTTCATCTCATCCAGCTGCCACATCACTTGGTTATTTAGATTATGACCAATATGGCAGCACTATTAGATAGACAGATAGATAGATAGATAGATAGATAGATAGATAGATAGATAGATAGATAATATGGATGATAACAATTTCCTTCAGTCTATAAGTGTACTCAGATTGGATTCTTCTAATTTATGTTTGCGCAAGTGAAGTTTTGCAATGTTTCAGAAATGCAGATTGTGGGGCACACTGCCAATAAACCTACTTAAGCAATCCATGGCATTTTTGTGGGATCATTAATTAAACATATATCTTTATTCCTTCTAATCCCTCAAGGTGAGACCTTTGTGCCATTCTTCCCATTTAGGTATTAAATAAATCAGTAATAGTACAAAGTTATCATCTGATCTCAATATTACTCTAGCAGCTCTGCTTCCTCCAGGTGTCCCTAAATGGTTAACATCTGCAGGTTGGAGTGAAAATCATGATGAACACAGCAAGAGGGTAAGAGCTGATTAAAATTCATCCTACTATATCATCCATAAATAAGAAATAAAGATGAGAAGGAAGAAAGAGAGAAGACATGCCAGTGATTAATCAGTCTTAAAATGATTGCTGCCTGCTCCCTGAGTTTCATACAAATGCAGTCCACATACAGATTCCATGTACAAAAGAGTGGCAAACATAATTGCTGTTATTAATCTGAAATACACAATTCAACAACAATTAGCTATTTAATTTGAATGCACATACAAACAGCATTATATATCACAAACTGATCAAACTATAGAAAGCTGGCTATTAATGATCTAGGCCTCTGTTCAACTGCTTATAGTATTGACATACTAGGTAAGGCTGAAAGTCTTCATTGATTAGCCAGTGTGATTAAACACTTGATTAATCACAGATTCAAAGTGCATTTTCAATGAGAACTATTCCCAGGGCTATCAGTGCTGATGGCATTATTGGGATGAATCTATGATCTCTTGAATCACACCAGGTGTTGAGATGATGTTCTAAACAATGAGCTGTCTGTGTTATTTATGTGTGTGTGCGCCTTCAATTTGCCTGTCAACTTATGGCGACCCCATGAATTTTTCATAGGGTTTTCTTAGGAAAGGAATACTTAGAGGTGGCTTGCCAATTCCTTCCTTTGAAATACAGGCTACAGCACCTGGTGTTTGTTGCCAGTCTCCCATCAAAGTACTAACCAGTGCTGACACTGCTTAGCTGCCACGATCAGACAGGATTTGATACCTTTAGGATATTTATGTATAGTGAAACTAGTCTACACTAATAGCCCTCTTCTGCTATCAGTCATACATTACATGTTAGAGAAATCAGCAGGATTGCCACTAAGTAGTGTGAACCCTGTTGGTTGTCCCTAGTGGAGCAGACCCATTGAATCAACTATTCAGTAGTTAGCCAACCCATATTGTAAATAAATCTTGTTGATTCGATGGGTCTACTTTAAGAGAAACTGTCAATAAGATTCAGGCCATAGACTGCAAGAGTTACCCTGCACTGGAGAACATCATTTCAATTATACAGTTAGTTTAAACTATTTAATAAGGTAAAATTACAATAGTTAATTGACCAAAAGGCCATCTTTTTGTTGTTTATTTATCTGAGTGAATCAAGATGAGTAAAACTTACAAATGCTTTTTCCTTCTGTCAAAAACAACTTATGTCATTAGCCAATCAAAAGAAAATGTTGACACCTATGGAGGGCTTGAAAATGATTACATTTTTTTTTTTTGTACTACACTTCCAGAATTCCCTAACCACAATGGTCAATGGCTCAGTCACCACTGTATCCTCATCTCCTTCGTGGGCTACTCAGTGAGACAAAACATGCATTTGTTAGTGCTACTGTTACCTCTAGTGAATCAAGGGTCATTCTGCTGAAAACATTTTGCTAAAAATGCTATTAGACTTCTGTTTTGGAAACCAGATTCAGTTTTGACTATTGTCATTTTGCAACTCATTTTGTAAACTGGCAGACAAAATTAAAAACAAGGAAACAGAATAACCCCCGTGGTTAATCTAGCATTTCTGAAATGGTACAAAAATAGTCAAAATCGGCTCACAAGAAACCAGCCAGGGGTTGCTATCTGGATTTCTAATTTGGAAATCTTCATCTATAAAACATTAGCTGGTCTGCCTGGCTTCACTTGGAGTACACAGACTCCTGATGTCTATGATTTAGTCTTCTTGAGGTTCAGAGGAAGGGAGAAGAAAAATATGCCAAGATGCATATGATGCCAGTTTGATACTGTGTCTGACTGAGCATGACATAAGGTCAGACAGCTATTGTCCTATACCATATATCCTATCCTTTAAGTTGTGATCTCTCTATGAGAGTAATGGTAGAAGGTGAACTGTAATTGGATGCCAAATTGTCTAATTATTTCATGGCAACAGTGGCAGGAGGGTCATTAATATGAGGTTCCTATATTTTACTTCCTCCCTCCCTCCCAGGTGCAAAAGGAACATTGTCTGGATATGACACATACACATCCTTCTCTTATGCCATCTTGTGTCATTCATGATTCATCCCTGTTCTGGTCATTTTGCCAGCTATTGATTTCCACCAGGGTGTTTTCCATGGCGGCAAGTATTGTGAGTTCCACTGGCATAGCAGGCCAAAGACTACACTACCCAGTTCAGGAAATGTGCTGGAGTGCTCCAGCAGAGAACTCTCAGTGTCTTAGCAAACTATCAGGACTCTGTGGGATGGAACCATGATAGCTGAAGTGCTACTGAACTAAGTACACAGTGTAGATATACTCTTAGACTGCTGTGATCGCAAATGAAAAAGTGAGATTTCCCTCCTTCTATATATCCACTAAAAGTCACCCCTGTAAATTTTCTTTCCTATAAGAGAGAGAAGATCGGAACCTATATTTCTTCTCCTATGGGTGGTAAAGCAATTGGTGTGTGTGTGTGAGAGAGAGAGAGAGAGAGAGAGAATGAGAGAGCAATAGTGATAGAGAGATTTTTATTGAACAGAAGGAGGCATAGTTGGTCAATAGTCTTTAGAGGGTTTCATCCAATCACTCCAGGATGAAATGGTCTTCTGCTCAGATTACAGACTGCTATCAGCACAAAGGAAAAATATTAAATGCCTTAGTTTCCCTTCCCTTCCCTTCCCTTCCCTTCCCTTCCCTGGCTCTCTTTTGTTCCCAGCTACAACATTTTATTTGTTCTTTTCAGTTTTAAAATAATAGCAAAAAGAGACAACTTTGTGGCATCAAACTTTGCTGTAAACTGATTCATCATTTGATGAGTACGATGAAGATTATGATATTGTCTGTAATGTTTTGGAAATGTAGTTGCATTTACTAAATAAAGTAAGGGAAATTATAATTACATAAAGACACACACACACACTGTACAGTAGATGTTAACAGGTAAGGTTCTATGGGGAGAAATGCAATGTTGGGAGTTTGAGGATTTGTGGAATGTCTGAGGGGATTTTGTTTCAATTCATCAGGAGTCTTTTGGGAGGGAGTCTTTCAAGATTAGGAGTTAGTGGGGTGTGGGAGTCTGAGTGGTTAAGAGAGTTAGGGTCAGACACAGAGGAGAACTAGAATCAGGATTCGAGTTAGTGAGAATATGAGTGTGAGAGAGATGTGTATTAGAGTTAATGTCAGTCAGGATCTGTATGTATTAAGAAGTAATCAGTGATATTATCTTCAATTTCTGTTTAATAAATTATTATTTTTATATTATATGCTTGATTCTCTGAGAACACTACATATTAGAAAGCTTGAGTTCGGATGCAGTGACTGTGGTGGCAGCAGTTAATACAGAGTGTTGGTGTTCAGTGGGGCAATAAGATGAATAAAGTCTCACATAGGAACCACAAGGGTATCTAGGAGGTCTCCATAGTTGGTGGCCACAGCAGTGGATCAGGAGGAAATCTATACATTGATAGCATAGGTGGGAATAAGTGGAAGCCCTTACATTTGGTAGCAGTGGCAGGATCAGAGGAAAATCTCACACTATTCTTCATTGGAGGATAAGTATTTCTAATATTTTTAAAGCAAAGTTCCCTTTGGCATCTGAATTTACAAAACTCGGTTTGAGAACCAGGGTTTCAACTTGACTGTTTGACTCTCACTGATGAGCTGTAGGTCTGTTTTCTTAGTGCAGTAATTCCCAAACATGATGCTATTGAACTACAGCTCTGATACTACACAGCAGAGCCAATAGTCAGGGCTTCAGGGAACAACAGTCTACCCAAAGATAGGCAAGTTAGTAGAAAAATGTCAATGCATTTGGTTAATTGTCAATAAGCTAAAATTTAATTCAATTGAATTTACATTAGACTGAGGAAAAACTTAGCTACTAAAATAGGTGAAATTACCAATTAAATTTAAGTGAAATATCTGCACTAAAAGCCTTACCAGTCATGATTTCACTCCATCCAACCTTCTGTTCATCTCTTTTTTGACCTTGAGAGAAAAGGAAGCAGCTATATGAA
Source organism: Ctenosaura bakeri (assembly GCA_948474755.1). NCBI lineage: Eukaryota > Metazoa > Chordata > Lepidosauria > Squamata > Iguanidae > Ctenosaura > Ctenosaura bakeri. The sequence continues at coordinate 73,710 of CAOLHI010004146.1, read as the reverse complement.
TTTTTGAAAACCACATTTCTCATCACCTTGCCAAAAACCCTTGCTTGCTTTCCCTTTCTGCCTTCCTTATATTATCTTCTCCATTATCCTGCTCCCTTTTAACATGCTGATTTCCACTCACAGTCCATCAAAAATCCTGGGGTAAAGAACTTCAAAATTCAGTTTTCTGGGACAGAGGACAGATCCCTATGCAGGGTTCTGTGTATAGAACAGAAAAGGGCCATCTGGGCAAAAGCTCCCTTATTTCAAGCTGGCCCCCATACTTGTTCGTTTTAATCTTTTAGTCTTGGAATTAACAAAACTATCATACACTAATCATAAAATAAGTAGTTTGGATCTTATGACTTAAACATTGTAATTCCTCACTCCTAAAAGATTAACAGAAAATAAGAAGAAATTTTACAAAAATCCAAGAGAATTAGGCTTTGGGTAAAGAGACAACTGGGAAATATAAAATGTGTTGACTTTTTAGCACAGTCAGTACTCCTGAGACATGGCCATCCAATTTCTGTTTAAGGACCTCAAAAAAAATCCACTCACACCCTTCCAAGGCAGTCTATTTCACTGTTGAATAACTCTTACAATGAAGCAGTTCATCCTAATGTTTGGGTACAATCTCTCTTCCCTCCCCCCCCTTTTTTTTTCTCTGAGAGTTTAAAAATACATTTAATTAAGTTGCCACTTTCTGTTAGAAAATTCCTAACTTAACTGATAAATTAATTGATTTTCACCAATTAACACTAATCTATATTTGCCAATTTCTGGAAACCCAACTTGGGGAACCATTGCCCCTCCATGGAAAACCATGATTTCACATTATATCAGAACTGGACTACAGAGAAAGGAGGGGAGGGGAGGGGAGAGGAGAGAGAGAGAGAGAGAGACCTGTCTTCTGAACATTACCAGCCACAGCTGTGTGTGTGCGCTATTTGCAGGTAACAACAACATGCTTTTTGCTCCTGAATGTGCTGTTCTTTTCTCTCTCTCTGTCTCTCTCTCTCTCTCTGTATATTTGTGTGTATGTGTATTGTTTCTTTTTTCAGTTATAGGAGTTCACAGTGGTTTCTAGCAGATGAACTATTCAATTACTTCGGGGCTATTCCATTTGCAATAGTATGGAGCTGAGATAGCCAGAAGACTTCACCTGTCCTTTAGAGATAGCCAGACTGGTAATTTTAAACTCTGTTCATTTTATCCACACCAGTACATTTCATAAAATGATTATAGAAAGATTCCTCTTCCCTCTGTATGACATTCTCCTGGGAATTTCATATACAATATTGGCAGAAATTGACACAACCTGAGATTGCATTAATGTTCCCTTGGTGAAGGAGTCAACCCATTTTGTATTTCTGTAACAGGTTTGCAGTTTGCCAGTCAAGGTGTTTGGTAGCATGACAGAAAAAATAATAGTTGCAAATGCAGTCTGTCTCCCTGCTCCCCAGTATCTAACTCCCCTTATAGGGAGAGTCGAATTTGTCTTAGGCTATGTGTTGCAGTTCTGTGTTTGGATTTAGTTGTCATGAGAGCAGAAAATATTCCAAAAACAAAATAACTTTTTCTTTTTTTAATGTGGTGGGAGATCATTTACTGTTACTCGACTTGGGTGATGAGTTGTACTCCAAACCAATTTCACAGGATATAACAATGCCATCCTAATAGTTGTGGAAGCGAGAAGATTCATACACAGTATTTTCTTTATCCCATGCAGTGAGGCAGCAAATTCTGTCTTCTAAAATTTTCCTGATAAAATGTCAGCTCAGTTTTTTTTTCTCTCATAAGCATTGATGAGAAGTCCACAGCCTTCCAAGATGTTCCCCAAAATAGTACAGGAGGCATATTATCCATCCCATAACAGCTCTCTAAAATTGTCAATTGCTTTGAGCAGTAACACAGTCACACAATTTAAGTAATAATGTTACATGTGCTCAAATACATGTTATTCATATTTACTATCCAAGTGGTGGGAAATATACCATCAGAAAGCTGAAAGAGATAGGATGAATTCGCTGGGTTTGTGAAGTCTGTGAGGGTCCTTTCACCTGCAAGACACCTCTAAATGTCTCATTCAAGAAAACACAATACTGACTGAATGACATTTGTGACAGCACCAGCTAGATACCAGTCATCTTCCTCTTTGCATATTGGAACAATTCTCCCCCCAACCCTGCCGCCTGACCAAAAAATCATGCACAATAGTGACTGTAACTGGTGACAAACATAATCTTCCAAGCATAAGAGGCCATGATGAGGCTGGGAAAATATCACTTAGGCCACTAGCATTACTACAGGGATAGTAATAGCATGGAGAAAAGGAAGGAGGCATAGATATGAGGTCAAGGTGAGGATAAGAATGTGGGCAGAAGTGATGGTCCAAAAGAACCAAGAGTAAGAACAAGCAGAAAAGACGTGAAAGAAAGGTGTGAAAGGCATAAGGTGTAAATGGAAGATAAAGCTATCCAATTCACTAACGTGCACTCCATGCTGCATGTAATTTCCACCATTTGGCTATGGATAGCATCATGTTTGGGACCAACACATTTCTGAAGGCAAAACACATTATTCCTTCTGACTGTGTGCTCTCAATTCCAGTGATTATGTTTGGGAAAAATTCAGGACAAACATTAAGAGGGAAAGACATTGAAAGAGAGAGAGAACAATGAAACGTTGGGCTTATCTATGTTGCTTGTATAATCTGTTGACACTTCATGCAGAGCCTGTCCATTGCGTGATACAAAAGGAGCTGTGCACTTTTTGTTCAGGTAATTTGCCTATATTGCAAGAGGTGAAAATCCAAAGAGCTCCACTTCTCCCTAAAGCGTCTCTAGAAATAAGCTGAAATATGCCAGTTGAAATCTGACATTATAAATCAAGCAGTTCAACTGATTTCTAGAGACACTTTATTACCAGAGCTTTGATAAGCTTAATTTTTGGCCTGCAGAGTTCAGAATAACCTAGAAAGAATAACCAGTGGCCATATTGGCAAGGGATTCTGGATGTTGTAATCCAAAAAAGCAACTTTTCCAAGCTCTGATCATTATTACCCTGCAGGTTTTTGAGCTACGTCTTGCCATTCTAATGAAGGCAACAGATTCTCCCCAGGATGGAGCAGAGATTCATACAAATGCTAAAACTTATTTTCATACAGTTTAACAGAGTATGCTACTATTTTGCATATTCTTGCTTCCCTTGCATGACAGGTTTTCAATATAATATTTGGGTTTTGGTGGATGTTCAGACTCTTTGGCCAAACTTAAGACAGTGTTTGGAGCAAATCAGTATAAAACTATGGAAGGATACAAGGAGCCATGAGTAGGTAGCTACAGACATCACATGCCCTATTTTTTTTTAGCTTTTCCAATAGGTATTTTCATTTGCAATGTTTACTTAAGCCTGGTGAGTATTAGAAAAACTTTAAAAGGTGGAAAAAAGGAACAAAGCCCAGAGTCTCTAGAATCCATACATTGAGCCAGATTCAGATTCTGCACAGCCTATCTTCCAAGTAAGCAAGCAAGGAAGATGCTAATAGACTGCAAAGACAGGTGAAGAATGGAAAGATCTATGAGATGGAGATATAATAATGGCAGTTCCCACAGGTCTCGATCTGCTCTACATCAGTAGCATACAAGGAAAATTAACAGAAATAGAAGCAGTCTATTTTGGCTGAAAAAAGAATTAACAAACTGTGAAGGAGAAGAAAATGGGAGATGGCATCCAGACTGGAAGGTGGAAGGACGACTGTGGTGCACACAAGTTTAAAATACAGCTGTGGATGGCGGGGGAGGGGCGTGCCTTTTGGTTGGTATTCTATCCTGAACACCACTTTTTTGCATCCCAACCATTCCCCCAATCTTTTTGTACACTATTCTGTCCCACTACCACAAGTGTGTAGCTGTGCTTAAATACCTGTGGCTTTTATACCTGTCCATCAGTGCATCTGAAAAAGTGGGGTGGTACCCACAAAAGCTCATGCTTAAATAAATCAGTCACAAAGATACTGCTAGATTCTTTTTCTCCCCCCTTTTTCCTTTTTCAAACAACAGAAATATCAAATATAAATGGCAATTGCATTTAATTTTTTATTCAGTGCTCCAGCATAAACTAACATGTTTAACCTGACCTTGTACATAACACAACATAAATGCATTGAGAAAGCAACAACAAGAAACTGTCAAAGTGTTCTGTTACAATTAAAATATTTAATTAACACACACACATGGACCTGCTTTACAAACCTGTTTGGAAATTTTCTACTGAAATCTTTTAAAAAACCCTGCAACATCAGTCATAAACCAACAGTACTTTAAATTCACAAGACTTTTTATTTCCCTCTCTGCCTGCCTTTTAAAGTAGATTGCCAAAAGGTCATTTTAATTATCAAGCTGTCTGAGCCAGTCATTATTCTGCTTATAGATGCAAGAACGGAAAACTATGAAGCTTCAGTGTATTTATTACAGCACTTTCTCATCCCTGAAAATGTACACAATTTAACCTTCAACCTTAAAATGAAAACAGCATGGAGGAGATTTCATCAACTTGCTTTTCTAATGGAGGTGGTAGTGGTGGTAGTCTTCATATTTCTTGACTTGCATGCTTCCACATCTTGTCTTTTTACAAAAACACTCCAATTTGGTTAGGACTTAGAAATTGGATTGTGAGCATATATGCATCTCTGGAAAGGATCATATGCAGAATTCACAGAACTTCTCCAGCTTTAGTTGCCAGAGCTGTGTGCATGGCCTGAGCTGGAAGACTGCCCATCATACTGAAAACTGTTCTGTCGATAGGCCTGCATTTTGGTCTCCTAATTCCAAAGAATTAATTGGTGTGATTGCTAAGTTATTGACAGGGCTAGGCACTCAGATTGTTGGATGAGGGGTAATGATGCTACTTAAAAGACAGAATACTGTGATACCCAGGTGTACCAGTATTTTGCACCAGGGAGTATTTCTCCTTCATTCTAGATAAGGAATGTGGAACTTTTGGCCATCTGGGTATTTTGGATTTCAGCTTGCATCAGTCTACTCACCCCCCTCTACCCGCCCCCCACCCACTGCCCATGCTTGGCCAATTGTAGCAGGTTATGGGAAATTAAGCCCACAGATATCTTCTTCCATCTCAGATGGCTGTGACGCTCTCATATTTAAGACTTATTCAAAACAAGGGGGAGAAAGTTATACAAAGGCAGACCTCTTCATGATGTTAAATATATCTAACCGGCCCTGCCTTACTAACAAGTTCAACTCCCTTTCGGAATGTCCCAGTACAGGCACAGAATAAAGCCTTTCACACATGTTTTAATACTTCAATTTAACCAGAAAACCAATGGCAAAAAACAAAACAGAAAATGGTTTCTAGATATTAAAATGGCACATCATGGTGTTCCAGAGAGCACTAGCATGACTTGAACCCATGTAAATGAATCACTTTAACATGTATCACTTGCAAATGATGCTTTAGATTTAAGACCAATAAATGTAAAAATCATGCAGCATCAAGCAAAGCTTTCCTCAGCTCTGCTTAGTGCTTCAGTGCAACCAGAGGAAGGCTGGCTTTTGCATGCTTTGTACAATATAAGTTTTAATGTGGCAGAAAAGAATAAATTTTATAGATCGATTGGTTTGCTCTTGAGGAGAAAGACTTGCAGTTAAATCAACTGAGAACAAAATCAACAGCAGCATTTATAAGGAAAGCATTTCTCCTCCATCTCTGAAAAAATAATTGGCTAGAAGGAAGGAGAAATGTGCTTCTGCTCCCAACAGAAAGTGCTAGTTCCACCCTCTCTGAAAAGCCTTTCTCTTCAGTGTATTATGATGAATGAGTGTGCTCCTTAAGAGTTGTCTGGGATCTCTTCTCTGGCTTGCTGGCACCTTGGTTATTTCCTTGGCCTCGATGGTAGGCACATCGATAGGAGGATGCTTTTTCCTTCCTGTCAATAGATGAAGAAAACAAGGAAGATATAGAAAAATGCATTTGGCAATGCTGGAGCTGCCTCTGTTAGATAATCTTAGGACAAATCTTTTGCCAGAACCTCAAGAGCAAAATTGTTAGCCAAACCAACATCATCATCATCATCATCATCATCATCAGGGACAGTATGTAAAAATTCATTTTGATTGTATGCATTGATTATACTGTATGCTTGTTACTTTTATGTGCCTTCTGAATCTGCAGATCTAAGGGGGTTAGTAAATATTTTAAGTAAGTAAGTAAATAACAGATTACTTTAAAAAAATATCCTAAAGAGAGATGTAATTTATTAACTACATTTTTTTTTCAAGAAGTCTGGTTCAGCAGTCAGTTATCATGAACACACATTGAGTGCCTAAATGGAGTCCTTGAACAAACAGTAGATATGTACTGAGTGCTTCTTCCATGCAGCCCAGAATCTCCTACTGACCGACTCCCTGATAGTGTAGACAGAGCCCCATCTCTGTATAGCTGTGTGTGGGACTCTAGATATTCAATTAATATGCCTAAGCCCTTCCCACAAGTATTTTTCACCCTGTTTTGGCTGAAAGTTGGGTTTAAGAATGCATAAACATTTTTCTTATCATCCCCAAATTGGTCAAGCTTCTGTCACCTTCTGACTCCCCACCCTAAAGCCCAGTAACAGAATCGTTCTCTAATTGTGGAGAAAGCACACATTCCCCAGGTTCTGGCGAGGGATCTCAACTGCAATTCTTGGACGACAGCTACCTGCCTCCTTCCTACATTGCCAAGTCAGTTCCAAGGCCCATGGGACAACGGAAAGTAGAAACAGCAGTCCCTGTATCAAAACCCCCAACATGTGGCCAAGCAACATCAGAGTATGTTCAAGATAGTGAAAAAACACAAAAGCGAGAAGAGGCAGCAGTAGTTTGCCTTCTGTGAAGGGGCCAAGATTCTAGCCTCTCCTCTGCTCTCCCACCTGCTTAGTTAAGTAAGTGTAAACTGCTTTGGTAACATAGGCCCTTTCCGCACAAGGCAAGGGAATCGCTCTGTGCCGTTACCTACCGCTTCTTCTGGGGTCTGAAACAACGTGGACTGTCCCTGAAGCCCTTCCGCAGGGCTCCTCCTTGGTCCAGGGAGAATAGGAGCAGTGCAAGGTCTGTAGATCCACACTGCTCCGGCTTCCAAAATGGCGCCTTCTAGCTTCCAAAATAGCAGCTTCCGGTTGGTTGTGGGTACTGACCAACTGCTGAAGCTTGCCACGCCTAAAGCCCGCTCTCCACAGATTGCAGGCTCACATTGATGCGAGCCTGTGAATCTGCACAAGGGAGCAGGAATACAATGAAGCGTTCCAGGAAAATAAAGACCTATTTTTTCCGGTCTTTCAAAAACACGCTGGAGGACCACTTGAGGTCGTTTTGGAGCGGACTGAGGTGTGGATCTCTGGTAAGTAGTCCGCTCCTAGTCAGCTCCAAGGTACAGATGACCTCCGTGAGAGGACACACTACCCCGTTTTAATTGCCTGGTGCGGAAAGGGCCTTAAACTCCATTTGCAGCAATTGAAATAAGCTGAGGACAAAAGAGGAAAATGAGAGGAAAAGTGAAGACAGAAATTGGGAGCTGAGCCAGCTGAGAAACTTTACAAGCAGCCCACATGCTTTTGGTTCCAAGTGAGCCCCTGTAAGTCCTTCATGTTCCCTACAGTATAGTATCTAGGTTCTGTTTTTCAACCAATTCCATTTTCTGACAGTACTCCAGTCCCTAACCTGTCAGATAAGTGGGGAAACTTTATACCTGAACGATTGCCCCCTCCCATATGAACCTGCCCCAAATTCCTGGCATGGGCTGGAACTGAGACCATGAGAACTGAGCTCACATACGTACATACATACAATTTATTTCTCTGTCTATTTATCTTGTTTTCTTCCAGGAATTCTTAAGCAGCCTGCAGATTTACTGCAAATCATATAGAGATCTCCTAGTGGATCCCACTATACATTTTGCACCCCCACCTACTTGGGAGGGAGCACAGGTCTAATTTAGCTGTTTGCCAGCTATAGGTAGCTAAAGAGAAAGCAGTCCTAAAGCAACTGAGACACAGACTGTGCTTTGTGAGTCAGAACAGCTTCTGGCATTCTCCTAAGATGAAGATGTTCACCCCCGCCCCTTTCCTTTCCTTTGTGGCTTTGCCAAAAGACAAATCTTGCTCTATGGTGTTTGCATCCATGCAGTCCAGGTTAAAAAGGGGACTGCATTGTTCCAGCCAGCATTTTGATTTCTAAGCCTTTGACAGGGTAATTGTTGTAATAGGGTATTTTGGTGAGCCCTCTGCTGGAAGCTGTCCAAGCAATGCAAATCTTTCCGAATTCTGTAAATGGATCCTTTTCACTGAGCCCACGCAAATGTGTCACAGTTTAAAATTGAAAGGTCTCCCCCCCCACTTCCAACCGCCTCTAGCAGCAGCTACAAGGACCGAGATCTGCATTTAAAATGTTCAGGCACACGTAGGAGTAAAACTGACAGATTATAATTATCAATAGACAAGGGGGAAAACAAAAATTAATTTCTGAGGCAAAACATATAATTTGCCTTTAAGCTGTAATAGCTATGCCATTCCTCTTGCAATCTGCTGCTCTACAAAAATCACACTTAAGTTGTCTGAGATTCCAGCATCTTTCCCTTGCCCCAAATTACATTGACCTATTGGAGTGTGAGGCAGGCTTCCAAATGAGCATCTGAACAGTATATGAAAATGTAAAACTGATAGATAGCAGAGACCATAAAGTCACACCACAATCCTCTACGTGTCTACTCAATTATTCCCTTCCAGCTCTATCATTTCCAGAGCTTAGAGGAAGGAATTTTTTAGGGAAAGTTGTATGTCTAAATGGACACCCAGTCATGGCTTTTCAACACCCAGTGATGATAAATGGATGCATGAAATTTAATCAGCAAGCCACATGACTCTTGTCCATGTTTTAATGCCTTTGACAAGTTACTGCAAACCAAAATCATCATCATCGTCCCCAAATACATATCTTTTGAAATACCAGACATCTTGCATATTTTGGGGATTTTTTTTCTTTTTAATTCAGGCATTTCCTGGTTGTGGGGTGGACAATGAAAACTGCTAGGATATTGATGTGTATAAATGTATTATCAGCTCTGTTGACTTCCTCTTTAAAAAAACACACATTTTCAACACAATCTGAAATTTAGGAGTATATATAATGGAGAATCTTCCACTTATGAATCTGAGAAAATAGAGATCTTTTTTAAATGGCCTGGCTTGGAAGTAATAACTTACAAACAATCTAATTATCTGCAAGAAGTTACTTCTCTTGGCATCACAGTAACATTCCTTAAAGTAATGGGAATGAAATTACTTCACTGATGAAAACATTAATGGTCTTGGGTTACTGTTAGACAATACATTTACATGCATTTGACACAATTTTTTCAGGTTTTATACCATTTTCTTATCAATCCTCAGGTTTTTTGTTTGTTTAAAAATTACCACAAAAGTAGAAAGCAATGGGAGGGGGAATCATGCAACTAGTTACTTTTTAAAAGTGTAATGAGTAAGCGCAACAGATCAATTGCAAACACCATAGATTAACAGGAATAAATTGCTCTTAAAAAGTAGTTTTCTAGTCTTGGGAAATTCTGTAATAGCCCATGACAGTATGGCACACCTCTTTCAGAGGAGCTGTTGTGATCTTGGTGCTGGGTTACAGGTTTTCATAGGTTATAGAACCTGAAGGAAAGTTAAAAAGCTCAAGACCATTCCTTAACTATAGAAACTGCTTTTATATTTACTAGAGCTAAAAGGCCAAAAAACATGCCCTTCACCATGCCTCCATGACACAAGGAGTTCTTAAAATAGCGGTGGCATCTTATGGTACTGAAATGTAATCTTGAAACTGAGTCATTTCCTCATCATCAGAAATGGAAGAATGTGTATTTTATGAAAATACTCTCAGTCTGAAATGACATTTAATTAAATTGGATTTACTAAATGGTTCAGAAAGCCTGTTTTCCAATTAACTAGAGCATTTCACAGGCAGGTTATTTCTGTGCCTGCAGCCTTCATTTCTCTGACATCAGAGTTCCAACACGGAGAGAAGTGGCAAGTGGGAGGATTGGGACGTGTGATACGGACAAACCAACACAGAGGCTTTGATATGCAGGATCCCAAACCCCCCATTTATCATACCCTCCAACTTTTCTGATTTAGAAGGGACAGCCCTCATTAATTCTCAGTTTTCCCACTTTTACAGCTGCTTTTAAAATGTCCTGGTTTCTCTCTCCTCTCGCCACTTTCCCATTGTCCTCAGATTACTTCAGTTGCTGCAAATAGAGTTCAAAGAGCAAAAGTAGTCTGAACTCAGTTAAATCAGTGGGGAAGAGAGAAGAAAAGAAGAGGTGGAATCTTGTCCTCCAAAGTGTTGGAGCCTTTCCCAGCTTTTTGTTCTTCCTCATTCATAACTGTTGCCATCTTTACCATACTCCAATGTTCCTTGGCCACATGTGTCCCAGTTTCCATCTGTGAAATGTTGAGGGGTACCTCACTGTGGCCCCAACATGGGCAGACATTTAGACCAGCCCTGGAATTGGCTTAAATGATTTCTCTTCTACTGCAAGTAACAAATGAGAAACACATATTTTTTTTCAAATAAACAAACAAAAAAGACACAAAATCTTGGTGAAAGGTCAACAAATATTCATTCCTTCTTCTTTTCCATCTTGCTAGTAGGTTCCCAGTAAGGCACATTTTAGAAATGAAACTCCAACTGAACGGAAAGAATTGCCGCACCCCAGAAATAAACATTTGCAAAACATAATTACATTAATTAACATTCTTTGCAAATATTAATATATTATATAAAATTGGGAGATGTGCACAAAATGCATAAGATTTTTAACGTGGGTTTTTTAAAAAGTCATAAATTTGTGTTGATAAACAGAACAGAACAAGCTCAAGACAAGAAACATGAGAAACTGACAAGGCATAAATAGTTTTGTCCATCTTTATAAGCATAGCTTATGCAGTCCACAACATTGTTTCCTTCACTGATAAGGTAAAAAAGTGTTTTGCAGCTTTTAGAGGCCTCCAGGAATGGTGATGTCTGTTATCAAGCCTTCTCCAATGCCTTAAAAACAACATCTCCCTGCCTCAAAAAGCAAAGCAAAATACAACAAAATGAAAGAATCAAATCCAGAAGTAGGTTTCTGATCCCTTCTAGTTTTGATATTGCTCCCATTTTTCCCTACTCTTTCCTGGCCTAGGGCAGTCCATTTGTTTCTCCATAACATTAACATATTGTCCACATTCATAAATTACATGATGGAGCTGTTTCTGTGTTTATGAGAGACCTACATCCCCCAAAACAGGAATTTTGGGCATCTTGTTCTATTCCTGTAAAAAGAAACATGTTCCAACCCTAAAATAGGGGACAACCCTTCTAATAAGGGATACCTGCCAGTCCAAGAAGGTACTGCCCACCAATAAGAGACATCCCTTATAGTAAGGGACAGTGGCGGAGCTTGGACTGTGTGGAGGGGGGAGCGAGAGGGGGTGGGGTTACAGTGAGAGGGGCATAGCCACTGTGCACGGGGGCATGGCCGCAGTGTGTGGGGGCGTGGCCAGGGCACGCATGGGCATGGCTATGGGCCAGGATGGCTCAAAAACATTGCTGCCTGGGGCAAATTGTCTCCCCCACCCCCACGTCCCTATGTAACTGTTAAGGGACACCTGGCAACCCGAATTCACTGAGGATCATTAAAATTTCTATACCTGGAGTTTAATTTTATTTTTCTTGTGTAATTAGCTAAAATTCTTTTTTGTTCAAGCAACGTGAGCAAAAAAAAATGCTTTATAGATCTCAGTTGTTTAACCTGAAATTCATAAAGCTCATCATTGTTACTCATTAGTACCTTTATGGGATCATAACCTTTACCCTCAAGGTAACCTTTACAATTTAACTTGGAAAGCTTAGGAGAAAAAATCATTATTAAGTAGGCAAACAGCTGGGCAAACAAATGTCTAAATAAATTTCTGGAAATTTTGAAGCCATGGAAAACATCTTCCATTTGAGGAAATCTAGAAAAATATGCAATACTTTTTAAAGTACCCTTGAGAAATCTAAAGTTGCTGTTATTTAAGCAACATCAAATGCATCATTTATCAACCATTTTGCTCTTTAAGATATCATGTTTGAGTATATTAAAACTAAAAGTATACCTTTGGCAGAAAATAATTACAATTTTGATAACCACATTCATTTCAAATGTGCTTTTATTTTTGTGACAAATGGAGTGACAAACTGATGAGCAAACTGCTGCAGCCTCTTCTAGCTTGTCTGGTCTTCCTTATTAATACATTTTGCCATCCCAACCACATTCTATTGTGTCCTGCTTTTCATCTTTGAAATGTTGGAGTGTGTGGGAATATTTTTTCACCTCTCCCATTATTTTTATCCAGGACTTCACAAATCTCTGTGTTTAGGAACATTTGAGATTTCTAGGAGATGGTCCTAAAGAAACTATACTCTGGGGAGGTAAAAATGTTTTGATAATATTAGCATAAATTCTCAAAAGAAATCTGAAGATTCCTAAAATATAATACACTGAGAAAAGCTCTCTAAATAAGTTCTCAACCTGCTTCTGAAGAGTCTAGATTTTCCATAATTCATATAAGAAGTGAAGGTTAAATTCATACACGTTGGTCCCCTCCTTCCTGCAGGGGTCTTTTCAGAACCATTAAGACACAAGATTATCAAGTGATGAACAAATTTTGGCAATGCCATTTACTACCAAGACTAGCATACAACTGTAATTTTGGACCTTTCTGCACTGCACTGTTATAGTGCTGTCATTCTACTTTCAACACCTTATGGAATCCTGGAGTTTGCAGTTTAGGGAGGGGCCTTTAGAATTCTCAGCCAGACAGCTCTTTGGCCTCAGTAAACCACAAACCCCAGAATTCCACAGGATGCTGACAGTGGAATAATAGCATTATAACAGTGTAGTGCAGAAAGACCCTTTGTAACCAATTTTTTTTTTTTAACAACAAAAACTAAGTAAAGAAAATGCAAAACCAGATGGATAGATTTAAAAAAAATCTTACCATGTACTTGAAATGGGTGCCAAAGGTCTTTCTGTAATGGTATTCAGTCTGTAGTAATCCAGAAATGTTCTGGCCACATTCCTTCCTAGTTTCATATCTGAGAGTGCTTAATTAAGGAGAATTGTTTAAAATGGTTTTTAAAAAGCTAAACCCACCATAAAGGTAAATTACCATGATATGATGCGCAACCAAATTTTAGAGTAAAAGTGCAAAAGAGATGTTCTTGTCAGGAATTACCTACATGGTGATTTAGTGCCAGGGCTGCTGCCCCTACCGTTAGTAAGACAGACACATCAGGCAGTACATGCTGCTTGTATCTGGATCAGTCTCATCAGGTACTCCTCCTAAGCAACCTTGCCCATTCTCATCAGCTGGAGGACAGAATATGTGTGTCACAAAGCTGCCTCAACTCACCCCAAGCATTGCCTGATTTCCTTGGATGAAGTGGAAGATGCTGCCTTGACATTGCTGTTTAACATTTAACTTGGGCTGGTCATAGGAAATACACAAATTGCTTGTTATAACAGCTAACAGTTTGCTTCTAAGCACAATTAATAGTGTAGTTTATGTCCTATAAAGTCCTACACAGCTTCCGTCTAGCCTTTCTATAAGACTATACTCTTCCATATGAATCAAATTGGACTGTGGGATCATCTCATAGTCCCACTACCCTCATAAGCACGTTGGTGTTTCTTCTAGGTGGGATGGAACCAGCCTCTCAAGAGAACCTAGACTCGCCAAAGCAGCCAAAGAGTCTTCTATGGCAAATATGTAGACAGGCTACATTAAGGAAAGCCAAGCTTCTGGGCCACTAGCCAGTGTGGGCTGCTGGCAGCTGTTTTCCTTCATCCCCTAGCTCCTACTATGGAAGGAGAAAGTGAGGGGAAAGGAACATAGTAGTGGATCTGGCAGTCCTTGCACACCTAAGGAGAAATACTTCACTGACACTGTCTTCTCCTCCTCCCTCTATAGAAGAGACAATCCCTGGCAGAGCAAAAATGTGTGTATGTGTGTGTGTGTGTGTATAAGAAAGATAGAAGGAGAGAATGGGAGTCTATGCCAGCATTTTAAAAAGAATGGGCCCTTCAACAGTAGATGACAGAGGGAGGCTTTCTACTTTTCCATGCTGAATCTTTGGCCATTTCTGCGCTACCCAGTTATAGGGTTATTATTCTACTTTCAACATCCTAGGGAATCCTGGGGTTTGCAGTTTAAGGAGGGTCATTTAGAATTCTCAACCAGAGAGCTCTTTGGCCACAGTAAACTACAAGCCCCAGAATTCCACAGGATGTTGAAAGTAGAATAATAGCACTATAACAATGTATTGTGGAAATGGCCACTGTCCCCTAAGCTATGACACTATTTTCATCAACTGATTGCCTGCTGGTGATCTGTACAAGTAGTTATGTATGCAATTTACTGCCCTTTAAATCTTGTTCTGAGCTGCCCAGTGCTGAGTGAAAGGTGAAATCTCAACCAGACAAATAATCTAATTGGCTTCTATGGGTGAAATGTATGAGGAAAGGGCCACCAACTTACACTTTTGCATCAGACTTGAAGATGCTTTTGGTCAGTATCACCTGGTTTCATTTTCACACAAACAATTTAATAGTAAAGCAGACTCCCGCTGGATTCAATTCATAGGGGAAATGAGAAAGAAACAACTACAGCAACAGCAACACAATAATTATTAATAATTACACAAATAGTCATGTGATTTGCCTATTCTACAGAGGATGTTCAGCCCATGCAAGACCACATCCTGAAGAACTTGATCATGTAGCTCTACTGAGCATTCAGACTGAGATCCTACACTGCAGTTCCTTAGTATGAAATATACTCACAGAAATATGCAGCGGCTGTACTACACCCCACTTATTGTGACACTGCACAACCAATCACATGTTTCCTAATGCCCTTGGTCTCATTGCACAAGGGAGAATGAAGCTAAAGTTCAGGCTGACTCCAGACTGAATCAAGTGGTAAACTGACAGTACCAACAAAGAGTTACACACCAACAGGAATAAATGCAACAGCTGAGTAAAAAACATGCATCCGTCTGCTTGCACAGCCATGAAGCAAATATGACCATTGTGCAAGAACTGAAAAATACAACCACACACATAATGGTAACGAGTATCTGTGTATTGCACCACCAGGATTCCAGCTGCAATCCTCTAAACCCCACTGATTCAGAATGGATGAAAGAGCAGAAAAATATCAGAACTGGGGATAAGTGGACAAATGCTGGACACTTTGGGAGTGATAAAGCAATTTTTCAAGAATTTTCCAGAACTTTCTGCTATACATATGCAAAATATGATGATAGACAGTGACTTTATGAGGATCTACATTTTTGCAGATAAAAGCATTATATTGTTAGCTTTTTGCCAATTGGGAAACTTTATTTGTGTCATGTGTCATAAAATTTTTTTTGCCAATTGGAAACTTTTTGCCAATTGGGCTTTATTGTGTCATGTGTCATAAAATTCTATCAACTATTGCCCACTGTGAATTTTCAGAAATATATCCATATGGTTTCCAGGCATGTTAAAAAAAAAAAAAACAATTTCTAAATGAAGTTTTCATTATCTTCCCCTCCTATTAGGGAAGTGAAACAAATGAATACAAGATGCATGGTTCACACTCCACTCATGATTATTTATATTTTTAAACGAAGAAAACAACTAGTGTGAGCTAATCTGTAGTCTTTGGCCATTCTCACGCTGGACTGTTATAGTGCTATTATTCCACTTTCAAGATCCTATGGAATCCTGGGGTTTAGGAAGGGGTCTTTGCACCCTAATTGTAGAAATGACCCTAAAGCCTCTGAATTATTCCAGTTCAATTGGTAGAGATGACAAAGTGGTAGATATGCAAGATCAATTCCTGCTCACAAAGTTCCTGTTTTTAACGGGGTTTTTTTTTCTTCTGTCAAGCCTTTGACTCACATACAATAGATAAGGGGATAAACTGGTGCCTGGACTATTCCACTTGAGATTCTAGGTGGAGGTTTACATGATGGAATGCTTCCCCTTTCCTACCTATTATACACAGCAAAACAGTATGTCAAGGAAAAGGTTACTATTACCTTTTCCATGGCAGTTTTCTATGTGTAAGGTGTTTGTTGTTTCTGTACAAAAGAATTCAGTCATGTGAAGTACCCTTTACATTCTCAAGTGGCACAGTCCAGATTTACCACCATATTTACTGACTTTAAAAACAAGGGTTCAGACTCCTGAAGATAACTGAGCTTTAATTTCAAGCCAAGGAAGGCTAATTAGAAAGAAAAATGAATAATCACTTCAACCAAAGTTTGACATCAGCGCATAATCAACACAGTTTGTCTTCACTAGTTTGCCATCAGTTCAAAAATAAGACGGATGAGTAAGTGGAGGATATGTCTATCACTGATTTATATTAAGATGTACAACTAAAACATTTCAGTTTTATCAACCAGTTTGCTGATGGCCAGCAAACAAGTATCTGTTGTCAGATCTCTTCCAGCTAGTTTAGGTCTAACAGGTAGTAGCCATTAATCAGGGCCCTGGCATCCATTACAGGGTCAGATTCAATTAACCCAGGCCATAGGGAGGACACTTGAAGATAAACATAGATAGAAAGGATGGCAGAAAATAGAATAGGAAGCAGGCTAGAACAAAGGTAGGACAGAGAAATAGTACAGCGGGTGGACATGCATATCAGCTGCAGTGCTGCCGTATTTATTAATGCAACACCAGCAGGGGAATATGTAGTTCCCTGGGTCAGTGAAGATGACAGAATGCAAAATATTCTAATGCCATTTCCGTACTACACTGGTTTAGTGCTATTAACATCCTGTGGAATTCTGGGGCTTGTAGTTTACTGTGGCCAAAGAGCTCTTTGGCTGAGAATTCTAAATTCTCCTCCCAACTGTGTACCCAGGATTCCATAGGATGTTGAAAGTGGAATAATAGCACTATAACAGTGTAGTGCAGAAATGGCCCATTACTGCCAAACTTCTGCTCTCACAAGTGAGGAGGGAGCAAACCCACATCCCAGCTAACCATGTTTTGGGTCATACTGCTTTGGGCATGTTCACAATTGAGTGAACTAAGCTAATCTCTAAAATGTGAAAGCACCTATCTCCCACTCCTGCCATGTCCCAAAAGCCATTCAACAATGGAGAAGATGGAGTGCTCTCACTTGGCCACAGGAATGGAGAAGACGACACCACTCTTCCACTCCTGAAATATTTCCTTCTGTAAACATTGTAAAATGAGGCTACTGGAGATTTGAGTGGAGAGCACACAAATTTTATTGGACACTGAAATGGTTAGCAAAACTGTACTCTGTTGCTGACGGGGATAAGAGAAAGGTTTAACCTTGGCTACATCTGAACTGTTCAACTCTGTCCAAGGAAGGTTAGTCAGCCTCTTCTCTTACATTGTTTGACTGTATGATAAAACCCTTCCTTTTTAGATAGTTGCTTGTTTTATTGGACAGACATTCTTATGCAATGTGTCTATTTTATATGCTGTATTTGTTTCATCTGCTGCACTCTATGACTGGTTTTAATGACTGTCTGCTGAGTTGTACATGAGGACCAGAAGAACAAGGAGATGTATTTGGCATAATACCTAAACTGATCCAGTAATAACTGTTTTGTTCAATCTATCATTCATATTCCTGCTTTTAAAGGAAAAAATTGAGAGAAATGATTCGTTCCTGTATTATGTAGGCTTTCTTTTTGCCAAGGTACAGTTCAGAGTCCATTTTTTTAATTATATTTTTATTAAAATTTCAATACATAAAAATAACAAATAAACATCTATACTGTACATATCATTGAATACATTCTTGTTGTTCTTCCAATCCTCACTAGACTTTCACATACTAATAATAAAAAAAACTGTGCTACAATAATTATATGATAATATTTATGTTAATTTCTGCAATACATCCATTTCACAAGAATTATTAGTCATACTCATTTTACAGTCTTATATACTGTCACTCCATTATCCCCATGACTCATTACTATATAAAACTTCGTCTTTTCCATATCTTCCCCTTATATTTTCCTCACTAGTTAGTACCCATCAATTGTCCATCACTAACTCCCATTCTCTCTTTATGTCTTCATCAGTTTTCCCCTTTAGTCTCTGTGAGACTATATCTGCATTTCTATTTTCAATTAGAGTAGCCCACCATTGATCAATTGTTGGAGTTTCATGAGTTTTCCATAATTTAGTGAATTCTATTCTTGCTGATGTAATCATATAAAGAATGATCCACCAATATTTCTTTTGTGTCGTTCTATCAGTCATATGTCTTGTGTTCAATAAATACATTTCTGGCATTTTGTCAAATTGTATCTTCAGTGTTATACCTATCTTGTTATGTATTCCCCCACAATACTTCCTTGCTTTGTTACATGACCACCACATATGAAACATCGTACCAGCCTCTTTCTGGCATTTCCAGCATTGACCATTTCCTGTTTTATAGATTCTCATAAGTTTATCTGGTGTCATGTACCATCTATGAAACAATTTAAAATAATTTTCTTTTAAATTTTGGACAACTGTAAATTTCTGTGTTGTTCTTCAACTCTGCTCCCAATGTTCTAACTGAATTGATTGCCCAATATTTTGAGCCCACGAGATCAATGTTATCTTTACTGCTTCTTCTTCCCTTTCTTGTTTTAGGATTTCTTGATAAATATGAGATAACAAATGTGGGGGCTTTTCAAATAGCCATTTTATCATTCTTTCTTTCTCTTTTTGCTCAATTCCATAAGTTTTTACATCCATCTGGAATCTTTCCATTAATTGTCTGTATGGAAACCAATTGAGTATTATTCCTTCTTTTTCCAGCTTTTCTCTTGTTTTTCTCTTAGGTATATTTACTGTTGTTTTTTCAATAATGTCCTCGTACCTTAACCAGTTTTCTGTCTCTGTCCATCTTCCAAAGAATGCTTCCTGAAGGGACAGCCATAGTGGGAGTTGCCTTATGTTTTTTTTTCTTGTAGTCACTCCATACCTTTAATACTGATTTCCTAATAAAGTGATGTGAAAATTCCTTATCTATCGCTGCTTTATCATAGAACATGTAGGCATGCCAACCCATTCTAAGTTGGCATATGCGAGTGTTCTTGAATTTTGTAGATTAACCCAATCTTTTATCCACGACATTGCCGCAGCCTTGTAATAGGTATGTAAGTCCGGTAGTCCAGCTCCTCCCCTTGATACTGAATCTGTCATGGTCTTCCATCTTATCCTGGGTTTATGTCCTTCCCAAATGAATCTGGATAATTCCCTCCTCCATTGTACAAAAGGCTTATTGTTCGTGATGATAGGGAGATTTTGAAAAAGATAGATCATCTTAGGAAGAACGCTCATTTTTATAACTGTCATTCTCCCCACTAAAGACAGCCGCAAACATGTCCAATTTTCCAGGTCCTTGATTATTTCTTTCCATTTTTTTTTTCATAATTGTTATGGAATAGTTCATTATTTCTCTTGGCAATCCAGATACCTAGATACTTTGCCTTTTGTCCTTTATTGAAACCTGTTATTTGTGTTAATTCCTTCTCTTCTTTGTCACTCATATTCTTTGTTATCAATACTGTTTTCTCTTTGTTAATCTTGAAGCCAGAGAATTCGCCGTATTCATTAATTGTTTCAATTAGGTGTTTTATACTACTTAAAGGGTCGTCCAAAAACAATGCTAAGTCATCAGCAAATGCTTTGAGTTTGTATTTATGTTTTTTAATCTGGACTCCTTTGATAGCATTATCATTTCTGATCATATTATTGAGTACTTCCAAAGTCATAATGAATCATAGAAGAGATAAAGGACAGCCCTGTCTTGTCCCTTATTAAACTTCTATCAGTTTCGTTTTTTCTCCATTTATCACTAATTGAGCTTGCTGTTGGTTATATATTGCTTCAATCCAGGAAGTGAATATTGGAAGGAGTTCAAAAATGTTTGTGAGGCCTCAGTGACACATTGTCCTACTAGTCTTATTTATTCTATCCTCAGACCCCAGCTTGTCTAAGACTGGTGATGTAGGGATACCTGGGAACATAGCTGTTTCATTCATCATTGGCTCAAAATTATTCATTTTTCCACCAGGACATCCAGAGGAAGGATGAAACAACCCTCTCCCAAAATGTGACATCTTTACAGTAGTGCAAGTCATAAGATAAATCTAAGCTAAGCTAATTAGGTTTGATGTGGTCAAGTGTTATTTTTTTTCTTTTTCTGAGGAGAGCCATTCTTACCCTGTGCTTGTGGAACACTGTTTAACCTGATGTCTGTCAGCCTCCATCACTATAGTCCTTCAAATGAACCCTAAAGAGACATTGGTTTAGCTTGGCCTATAATTGGATTCTATTAGTGTACGTGGTTCATAGTATTTGTTCTTGTTGTCTTATGATCTTTTTTTGTTAATCATTGTGTTATATGCCACCCTGGCAGGGTCTGCAGTTAAAGGCAAGTTATAATTATAAATAATGTATATAAATAAATTAATAAAATGCACTTAAAGCTAAATTCTTGGTCAATGCTTAGTCAACCAAGCAAGTTGAAAATGAGTCTCAAAATACTTTTAGGGGAAGTGCTTAGAGTCCATGGGGTAGCCATCTTTTGCTCCTAGGAAGAGCCTTGGGAATGAAGCTATATATGTATCCACACTAAACAATTATATCAGTTTTATACCACTTCAAGTGTTCTGCTCAATTCTATAAAATCCTGAGATTTGTAATTTGTAATTTTGTAAATTTGTAATTTTGTGACTTCTCCACTAGACACCTCTAACACTAGGGAAGGGAATGCAATAGAGATTCTAAATCCTTCACCAGACTACAAATCCCAGAATTCCAGTTAAATTGGAATCAAAGTGCTATAATTGTGCAATCGGGATCTTATTTATTTACATCTTACTTATTTCCCAGGCTTGCTTCTGCAACAGACCCCAAGGGGTCTTACAACAAATTGAAACAAAGTATAAATAAAATCTTGTTCTACAATAGTTAAAGAGCAATTAAACAAACATACTCTGTTAAAAGTACAAAGTTAAAACAGTTAAAAACACTTTTAAAATAAAAGCACAACATACCCCACTAGAGTACCTTTCTGCCACCTAGGTCAAGAGCCAAAGGCCTGCCCAAATAGAAAGATTTGCCAGCAGAAAGAGAGCAGATAGGGAATCAACCAAATCTCCTGTGGGAGAGAGTTCCACAGCTTGAGAGCAGCCACATGGGCACATCCATATACCATTAATTCCTTGGGCTATTTCTGTCCATAATTCAAAGTATTTGGTAGGCAAGCTGCCAAGCATTGAAAAGGCACCATTTAGGGGAAGTGGTGTAGCTTTATTTTAAATGAAAAAAGAATTCAAATTTGAAAAACCTGCCGATGCACAGACCTGAGAGATGAGAAGTGGGAGGGGAAAGCCTTGCTTATTTATCACAGGTTAAAAATCTACAAAAAGTCTAGTGGCACCCTTAAAGACTTTTTTAAAGTTAAACTTGTTACAGTTTAAAGCTGCCACTAGACTCTTTGTTACTGTTTATACAACCTCTAGTGTTCCACAGTCCCCAATATTTTACCACTCACCTTGGTGTGAATCCTCCTACCAAGCTAAATTACACTTGGGTTAGTAATCTGTGTCTCCAGTGTAGAAATCTGCTTCATGAATCTCAATAAATATTACTGTCTGATCTTATATTGCTCAGCAGGGCTAGTACTACCACTAGGTTGAGTGAAGAAGTTGCTTCAGATGGCATAGGCTGGGAGAAAGCTGTCCTGAACTGTGCATTTAGCTAGACTGCTGTAGATGGACAGAGAGGATGATGTTTCTTTCAGTGGTGTAGATGTAACTTACAGTTTTGTTGCCTTGTATACATAGAATAGGAGAAAGTACCATCTTGCTTTCACCCGAGAAAGCAAATTATCTGACCCTTTTACTCCATCAGTTTGCAATCTTCAAGATATGACTAGAAACAACACTTTCCCCATGTTGAAAGACATTAAATCATTTCTTCCTTGTCATTTTGTTTATGTTTCTCTGATGTCAATCAGATTTACCCACCTTTCTATTCCTACCAACTGAGGTTCTGACAAAGTAATTAAAACAAGAAACCTACTTCTTAAACAGCTATGAAGATGACTATCCACTATAAGTATAGTTCTACAACCCAGTGGAATGAGGTATAGGTCCAAATTGTCCAGATCAAATTTCTTCTGATTCCTTTTTCCAGATTAAATGGGAACTTAGAAAATATTGAGCTTGATAGTATGAAAAACTCACACACTTTAGTTCCCCAAGAGAATTCTGGCCTGAAAACTGTGAGCCTTGCTCACTTTCGTGACATTTTGGCTGGTCAGAATCTTCTTGTGCCCAGGTTATTTGAAGGAACATATCTTCCTATATGTGCTCAGTATGACTCTTACGAACATCTGTTCCACTAACCTCTCAGGTATGTTTGGTGGGAACAAGAGAGAGAGCCTTCTCAGTAGCTGCGCCCAGACTTTGGAACTCCTTCCCTAGAGAGACCTTCTTTGGGAAGGTAGGTTCCAGCAGAAAATATCTGAAGGTAAGTAGGAAAACCAAGTCAGTTTTCAGATTCTTCAGCTCAGATCTTTTTTGGATTTTTAGAGGGTAACACAATATCTTTTGCAGTTCCCTCCCTTGCCAAAAGTTTGACATCAATTGCTTGAATTCAATTTTATGGCACATGACAAGAACAATTAATGCCATCATACATACTGGGAATAAAAGGAACTTTTGTATGCATATGAGACAGAGGGCGGGAGGGGGGAGGGGGAGCTCCAAATCTTTGCATACTTAAATGGGTGAAAATCCAACTGAGTTCCTTATAAATAAAGATGCATAGATACTTATGATTCTGCATGTGTGGTCTGGAACATTTCTTTACTAAGAACATTTGTGTGATGCCTCTGTCTTTAATCATAATCTCTTCTGCATATACAATTAAATCCTAATAGCACGGATATCTTCTCTAGCATCCTCTTTAATCTGTCCATCTCTGAGAAACAGTATTTTTGAGAATCTCTAAAACACTATTACTGCTATAGTTTCAGTATGAAACTATCATGGAGCCTACAGCATTAACAGGTTCCTCAGTATTTATTCCTTCTCCTTGTTCCCAGTACACCCTAGAAAAACATAACCAACTGTTTCTTTGCTTTGTTCAATGCTTACATACCATTTGTGGTTGATATATCTGTTATACTATTTATTACCTTTGGATGTGCAGAAGTGTGTTAATGCAATAATTTTCTGAAAATTACCTCTAAAGATTTGTCTTAACTCTCTACATTTACTGTTCTTCTCTAGATGAATTGCTGGAATCTTGCACGTCCAAGTACAATTGCCAACACCATCTTTTCTACTAGATCATAGCTCCATGGTGTGGGTATCAATCTGTTTGAAGGTCTTATAATGACTACTGGTTGATGCTTTAATGGTCCTCTTTTTTCCTTGGCCAAAAGATATGATGAAAGTTTTGCTCTTGGAGAAGCAGAAAAAATAGCATATTCTGCTAGAAAGCAGCATCAAGACCTTTGGAAGGAATATGACAGAGAGGGATAGCCCTTAATGCCCTAGGGAAAGATAACCATTTCCTGTAAAACTATCAAATGGTCAGATAAGGGCACATAAAATCTTGATCCTTATTGAAATCCAAGTCAAATCCCCAAATCTCTTACTAGTTTCAGTTCCTTATTATACCATATTCTTTCAATTTCTATAGTACCCTTTACTGTCATATTGAAACACTTGGGGAGTCGTCCATTGCCACTTTTCACTCAAGAAGATTTGTTGCTCCTGTTTAGTGTCAGTCTGTTCACAACCATCCCCCCATAATTGCAGCTTCAAGAACTGCACACAGAGCCTTCTGCCAGCAATAAAAACCTCAATTTGGAAACCTGTTAGCACTATGAGTCTTTAGGGGAGATACTAAGCACTGTAGCTTTAATAGCTCACTGATCATTTAATAATGTCACCGCTGCAGAGACCAGTGGCATTATGATCCATCCGTCAGCTTGTTTTGCTTTTTAAAATGCAGGGTTATTCTGCTTTCAGCACTGTGGGTTGACTTTCCATTTCTCCCTCCCCCCTGTTTTCCAAAGCAGTGGCAATTATTGGACATAATTAGACTCCTTTCAAACCCACAATCTCATTTTCATAAGATCTGTTGTGTCATTTCTATGCCACAGTAAGGGAGGCTTCTGCAGAGATAAGGATTTGACAAGGGCAAAACCAGTTAGCAGCTCCGTTCAATATTTGATAAGTCCTGTGGGGGTCTATCAAATGGATTGGATCTTAACTTTTATGTCTCTTCTAGAGGACAGCACCTCCATCAACTTGAAATGCTATTGGCTGGGTTATTAGTTTATGGAACTCATCCAAGTCTATCCCCTAAGAGGATTAAGAACTATGACCTTCTAGGCTGGAGGTGCCATTTGACAGACCTGTGCACTTCTTTGTTTTATGCAAGCCATTAAATTATGAAAAGAGAGAACAGGAAAGGGGTGGGAGGGGGAAGGTGCATGCAGAGAAAGAAAGAGCAAACACTAGACATCACTGCTATATTGAATATGCCAGCTTGGTTGGAAAGTGACTGTCTTACCATTAAAGAAATTGAGGTGTTTATTGGAACAATTTCCTTCCCTCTGGTAACTATGGTACCTATTTATCACCAATATATTCAGTTGTCTATATGTTGAGAGGGTGTATTAAAGGGGCTTTGACTATACTGTTTCTAAGATGATTTTTGTTTTAATTGTATGATTCAACATGTTTTTAATGCTATTGACATTTTAATGCTATTGGCATTAATCACTTTTTAATCTTAGCTTTTTGGATGCTTTAAAACTGTATGTATTTTTTTTAATTTATCAGCCCCCTCGAGTCCTTCTTTTGAAAGGAAAGATGAGAGGATGATGAGGATGAGAACCACAATGATGACAATAATAACAAGTGCTGCGGCCACCACCATCTTTGTTTCCCATTCTGCCTCTGGGTCTCAAAGTAGGTTTCAAACTGAGGGGCATTCTGAAGAAATTGACCAGCTGTCTCAGTGGTGCTACTTTTCAGAACGTTAGCCCATATGTTTGAATGTGTACCTAGTCCTTGCTATTGCCTACAGTACTGCAGCTGTCTGCGTCACTGCCTCCTGGTGAACTTAAAGGATAGTGAAGAGGGAACTCTGCTCAGGACCATTAAAACCTATCTCTCTTCTCATAATATGGGATCCACAGCTAAGCTGCTCATTCAGAAGGTGCAGGAGAGAGGGGAGGCATAACCTTCCAGAAATTTCAGATTTCAGACTGTGTGCTATGCATGTGAATACACCCCCACCAATTACACAGCAGAAAACCCTTGTCATAAAAGAATTCAATCCAAGCCTTTTTTCTTATATATTAACGTATTGTTTGCAGGTATTGGACAAAATCCTGTTTGTAATGTCTGTATTCTGAATTAAAGTAGTCCATTGACTCAATGGTATTTATGTAAGTATTAACTTACATTCAACAATTGATTCAACGGGCCTGCTCCAATTGGTACAGGCAATTGGATTTAGGCCATTGTTTTGTTTGTTCATTTGATTTAAAAAACAGACAAACAGGGAACCAGTTTCACAAGCACTCTGTGTGAAGTAAAAGAGACACATATTGATTTTCCAGTGATTTAATTTTACTGATTTATTTGTTTTTTCTAAATAGAAGTCTCTCTACAACACATTCTAAAGATTTATGAATTGTATTTCAAAATGTATGTTCTTGTAGGGTGCTACAACTAATTTTCAATCATCCATCTACAAAATGATTCAAAGAATAATCCTTTTATAGTACCTTCCTATGAATATCCATTCAGAAGTATGTCCTACTGAGTTCAATAGAAGGTAGTCTCAGGCAAGTGTATATTGTACGTACTGACAACCTTTGCCCAGCTGGCTTAGCAAAGTCTGCGGAAGGTACCCAGACAGCTTCCATCCAGCTCTTATCTCCCACTTTGCCTTCAATAAAGCATTTTGAAATCTCCATTGATGCCAGTAGATTTTTTAAAAATGCCTATGTGCAGCTTTTGCAAGTATTTTGGGAGCAGCATTGTGGCTACTAGGAAGGAGGGAGGAAGACTGACCCTCCGTGCCCCAAACCCCTGTCCATGCAAATACTGTCAACAGGAGCTTTTAAAGGCCTAATTTGCTGTGTAGGAAATTGCCACTGAGGTGAGAAGGTTTGATTCTCACCTGCCCAACACAGTGATCCTTGTAAAAATGGCCTATACTCCACCGCAGTGATAAGGGAGAACTGGGTGATAGTACAAGAACCCAGCAACAGGCAGGAAAAACAAGCAAAAAAGAAACTGCTAGAGAGAATATCTCATGGTCCTAGATGTCTCCACACTAATACAAACAGCATAGTGAATAATGAAGATGGACTTGAAATCTTAACATAGGAAGGCAAGTATGAATTAATAGGCATTGCAAAAAGCTGACTGGCTGAGTCTCATGCTTGCGATGTAGTAACAGTGGGGAATAACCTGTTTCAAAGAAACAAACCAAATAGGAGAGGAGGAGAAGAAGCATTATATGTCAAGGATGCATATACCTACAAGGAGATTCATGACATGACTTAAAATGTGGGAAACCCACCGGGTGACCTTGGGAAAGTCACACTCTCTCTGCTAGAGAGAAAGGCAATGACAAACCCCTCTGAGCAAATTATGCCAAGAAAATCTTGTGATAGGGTCACCTTAAGTCTGAAATCACTTGAAGGCACACAACAGCAACAGTGGGAGACTTCAACCACCCTGATATTTGTTGAAAGACAAATTCTGCCAAAAATGTAAGATCCAACAAACTTCCCAGTTGCCTTGTTGACAGTTTCCCTTGGGTGGGAGTGATTTGTCATATGGAGGAAAAGGGAAGCCAAATGTAGTCAGATATATACACTCTGGACTTCAACAAAGTTGATTTCAGGAAGCTTAAGGAAATACAAAGTGAGGTCCCATTGTTAGAAATATTCAATGGGAAGTATTCATGATGCATGGTAACAATTTGACTATTCCATCATGAGAGTAAAGTAGGGAATGTCTTTTTAAAAAAAAAACAGGATGTATGTACAAAGAAATTTCAGATGGATTGAGATTTAAAAGGGACTTGTACATGAAATGAAAAAAGGGTGAAATCATCAAGGAGGAATGCAGATAGCCAGTACTTGTAGAAGGAAAGTCAGAAAAGCTAAAACTTAAAATGACCTTGGACATGCTAGAGAGGTTAAAAGTAAAAAAGTGGGGGTGGGGGTTGCTCTTGCTGGAGGAAGAGAAAGGACAAAGAAACAGGACCATGTGAAATTCTTCTACAGGAAAGAAAGAAAAAGGAATTACTCACTGTCCACTTTGCCTCACTGTTCTTTCAGAATGAAAGCAATGTTGAACCTTGTAAAAACAGAACAAATTATGCAGTAAGGGGTGCAGCCCAGTATATTTAAAATGATGGTACAGTAATAGCTAGCTATGGTAAATGGATTCAAGTCTCCAGGGCCAGATGAACTATACCCAGGGCTAATCAAGGAACTTTCAGACACAGTTCCAGAGCCTCTTCAGATAATCTTTGAGAATTCCTGGAGCACAGGAGAGGTGCCAGCAGACTTGACAAAGGTGACTGCTGTCCCTATCTTCAAGGGCGGGGGGAAGACCCCAGCAGCTACTGGGCAGTAAGCTTAACAAAACAACAACAAAAACAACAAGGTGTTAGAACAGGTAATTAAACAGTCATTCTGTGCGCACTTAGAAAGGAGTGCTGCAATTACTATGAGCCAATATGGCTTTCTCAAAAACAAATCATGCCAGACTAATCTTTTCACTTTTTTTTTGTTAGCGTTACAAATTCCTGGTAAAGCAGGAATTCTGAGGAGGTAGTATATTTTGATTTCAGTAAGGCTTTTCACATGCACTCCCATGATATTCTTGCAGACAAGAAATGGTAAAATGTGGGCTAGACAGTTGTTTGGTGAATTAATACATGTTTGACAGAGTTATATGAACCCAAACAGTGTTCATCGATTGGTTCTCTTCATCCTGGAGAGAAGCATCTAGCAGGATGCCTCAGGGTTCTGTCCTGGGCCAGTGTTGTACAACCTCTTTATTAACTACCTGATAACGGAATAGAGAGCATGCTCATGGAATTTGCAGATGGTATCAAATTAGGAGGAGTAGCTAATACCCAGAGGATAGAATCAGAATTCAAAATGACCTTGACCGATTTGATTGCTTGGAAAGTAACAGAATAAACTTCTGTGCAGACAAATGCAAAGTACTATATTTAGGCAGGGAAAACAATATGCATGAAAATAAGATAGGGAACTCTTGGCTTGACAAAAGTTCATATGAAAAAGATCTAGGGGTCTTAATACATCACAAGCTAAACATGATTCAACAAGACAGGACAGGACAGGAAAGGAAAGAGCAATTATAGATATCATCAACAGAAGTATACTGTCCAGGTTGAGAGAAGTAGTAATCCTACTGCATTCTGCTGGGTCTGACTTCATCTGCAATACTGTATCCAGGTCTGACCACCACAGTTACAGATATTGTAAAACAAGAACCTAATCCGGAGGAGAGCATCCACAATGGTGAAAAGTCTGGAAACCAAGCCCTGGGAGAAATGGCTTAGGGAGCTGCGTGTGTTTTGTATGGAGAAGGGAAGATTAAGAGATGACATGATACTCATCTTTAAACATCTTGAGGGACATAATGTAGAAAGTGGAGTAAGTTTATTTTCTGTAATTCCATAGACTGGGGCATGAACCAGTGGATTCAAATGAGAAGAAAAGAGATTTCTCCCAAACATTTCAGATCAGTAAGAGCTGTTTCACAGCAGACTGGACTGTGTCCAAGAGAGTGGCCAAGTCTTCTTCATAGGTGGCCTTTAACCAGAGGCCATCTCTCAGGAGTGCTTTAGCTACGTATTTCTCCAATACAGGAACTAGATGGCCCTGGAGGTCCCTTGCAACTATGATTTTACTCAGAAGTAATGCCCATTGCATTCAATGAGAAACATTCATAGACAACTACAACTAGACTACAACCTTACTCACCTGATGGCAACTATAATCAGGGTTTTGAAAACAGTTGTCAGTCACTAGCCCAAGCTGACTGATTCCAACATATACAACTGATGTAGTGGAAATTTCATACTAAATACTCATGTTATATGCATGAAAACCCAGTCATGGAGATTAGGCTGTGTGTGCTAGCCCCACCCCTTTGTCATGTTTTTCTTTTACTCTTCTTACATACTGTTATGCTGTTTACTGGGGGTCCCGTGAGGTACCCCTAAATGCGCTCACAATTAAACAAGTTGGGGAATTAGTCAAAGAGCACAAGCTAGCAATGCGAGAGGCAGGGCAACGCAGCAGAGTCTTTTACCCAATGTCTACGGGGTCAGGCCAAGTCAAGGAGCAAACAGGATTGAAATAATAATTGTGATCTTTATTAAAATACAGACAAACAGTGTATGCAACACACTCACACAGATAACTATAGAAAATAAAGGTTGGAAAGGTATAAAGGGATTTTTGAGAGGGATCGTTGATTTGGGTGATACTATACCTGTCCTGAAGCCCGGGTAGATCACTGCGAAAGTTCAAAGGTGTGTAGTTTCAGTACGTGGGACTGAGGGGACAGCTCGCCAAACAAAGCGGCAGCAAGGCGGGATAGAAGTCCTGGGCGATCCGAGCGATCCAAAGAAGCTCTCAAAATCAGGGGTTTTTATAGGGAAAATATGACCGTAGGCTATTCCGTACTTGGGGAAAAACAATGAGTTTAGGGTCAGAGAAAAAGCCTCCGAAAGGTCAGAATTTAGCATGATTGAGGCCCTTTTCGCACGGGCCTTTTCTCGCGCTTCAGCCCCGTGAGCCTCGCGGGAGTGGGAGCGTCGCTCCGCACGACGCACTCCCACTTCCGCCCGGCTCACGGGGCTGAAGCGGCACGAGCGCGGGTTTTTTGATTTTCGCTTCGAAGCAAAAATCACCCGCGCTCGCGCAACGCTTCTGGTGTTCGTGCGCACTTACCTCTCGTGCGGAGCGTCCGGGAGCCGGCCGGGTCGCGCTTCCTTCCCTCCGCCCCTGCGGAAGGAAGGGACGGGGCGGGGTGCTAGCGCGACGGACACGACACGTCCTGCTTCACGCGCCCGCGGGGAGGCAGACGGGACGAGCGCCTTTCTCTCGCACGCGCGGGGGAGGCAGACGGGACAAGCGCCTTTCTCTCTCGCGCGCAGGGGAGGCGGACAGGACAAGCGCCTTCTCTCTCGCGCGCGGGGGGGGATGGACGGACGCGCGAGCCGCCGCCACCTCCGGGAGGCTGCCGCTTCCCCGCTCGTTCCTTCGCCTGAGGAAGGAAGGAGGGGGGAAGTGGCAGCCTCCCGGAGAAGGCTTCTTGCGCGAGCCGCCCTCCTCCGTCGCGCGAGTGCCGGCACTGCGAAAAGGGCCTGAGTTAGGTCCGAACTGACAATAGAATAGCCAGTATGCAAATGCGCAGTGCTTGTCAGTTGAGAATTCAGCTTGTCAAGTTGCCTGCTCGGGGCAGGGAGTTCTTTGTAAGTAGCGTGCATACATAATAGAGTGCTTGCCTTTGAGGTCTCCTAAAGCGGCGAGATGGCTATTTCTGGCTTGCCTGTATTGTTTGGAATATTGCAGCAATTAGGGGCCGAGCCTGACTGTGAGCTTGTCTGGTGGATCTCGCAGACACGTGGAGAGGGATGGTAGAAGAAAGCCAAATTGTTGATATCAAAATGATATGTGACATCCCACAAGTCTGGGCTAGAAAACGGCAGTAGCAATACTTCATTTTTCTGAATATACGTATCTATGTATGAATATATGTATGAAGGCTCTCCACATTCCAGAGCCTTTACATGTAAAGGAGGCTGTCCTCTTCAGAAAGTTGCTCTCTACATCAAGAGATGGACAGAAAGACAGAAGGAGAAGGTTGGAAACAGTACACTCCTCCTCCCTGTGTGTTTAGTCTACAGTGTTAGGATATTGCTAGAGAGGCCAATTTAACCATGTTCTTGTGCTGTTAATAGATCTTGAACACAGAAGAAACAAATCTTCTTGCACGCACAGAATAATCCCTAGAAATCAGGGGCAACGTTCAGATGTTCTGCCTGATTGAAGACAGTAGTACAATACATCTCAAAGAAGTGGTGAGGAATTGCCTTAGTAAATGTGACTTGACACACTGAGCTAAAATAGAATAGACTGAATGAAAACTGTTAGGAAATCTTAAGACTGGACTGAATTAAAGAGAAAAGTTTCCATGGTGTCCCCTACTAGGAGCTGGCTTATGCTGTCATAGGATAACAAGAATGGAAGGGATCTCACTGCTTGTTTAATTTATTCCCCTGCCAGATAAAGGCTCTCAGTTTATATATTACCAAATAGATGACCATCTACTTTCTAAGAAATCTCTCGGGAAGGCTGTAGTACAACTGTTTGGGCTATGCTGGCCCAACTTTTCCTATGTCTAAAGCATTTTCTTCACCAATAAGGAAGGAGCAGGTGAAGTGGAATGGAAGCCAATTTGCTTGCAAGGAACCAGCAAGCTCCATCATCATAGAGTTCCCCTGGGAAAAAGGATGACAGTATCTGATGCTGTACCTTTTAAAAAAGACTTACAGTCTCTAAGTAATAGTCACGCTCTGGTGTGTTTAGCATTTTGGCTGAGCTCAGTGCAAACCACAGTGATTTAAAGCCTAGAGATCAAGTAGAATACAGCCAATTCAGAATTATTTATTTCTTTATTGCAAAAAGCCTCAGTACAGATTATTTAGTGCATGTGGAGCTATTCAGGATGAGGAGGGGTGAAGATTGATTGAAATTTTTCAATTAAAACAAGCAGTCTTTTAAAAAGATTTAAGGTTTTATCAAAGAGGTGAAAATAATTAAAGAGGCTAAGACTTTGGTAATTCTCTTGCTGTAAATATGGAAAAATGGGAAGGGTAAGAAAACTTTGAGAACCAGCATGGTGTAATGGTTTGAGGGTTGGATTACAATCCTGGAGACCAGGGTTCGATTCTCTGCTGGGCCATGGAAACCCCCAGAGTTGTTTTTCTTCCTGAAAAA
Source organism: Ctenosaura bakeri (assembly GCA_948474755.1). Classification (NCBI taxonomy): domain Eukaryota; kingdom Metazoa; phylum Chordata; class Lepidosauria; order Squamata; family Iguanidae; genus Ctenosaura; species Ctenosaura bakeri. Next base: position 41,504 of record CAOLHI010004146.1, on the reverse strand, counting down.
AAATCAGGAAACATCTGCATAACAGATCTCACTGTTATCCTGGGCACAAATAATGAAGTTTGAGGACACAGCCTAGACTTAATGTGTAAATTTGGATTTAGGACGGGAAAGAGTAAGACCAAGTAGAAACAAGAACTGAACAAAATTGTGTGCTTGAACCTTAGCAGAATAACTAGGCAATTTTATTCTTAGTATAGGAAACATAACATACATATGCAGGCAGGCACAAGAATTCTGTGGATCTAGGGTAGGAAAGCTTCCCCTCCCCCTGATCTGCACTGGGAAGTATTATGCACAAAGCCCAATTTTTCAGAAAATTCTTAAAGGGAGAAAAGGTAAGTGATGTCACATGTATTTGAATGCAAATATAAATAACAAAAAACAATGCTAATGCTAAATCAATAGTACTTTTGTGTGTGCTTTTCAGCCAGTGTACAGTCCCAGGAGAAGATGTATTATACAAAAGGATAGCATCTGAATTCCACTGACCAGAATTTAGTGTAAGTCCTTAGTTAAAGAAGAGCTAGAAGAGTGCACGTCAGTCGAACACAGTCAGAAGAATGCAGGAGCTGGGGTGAAATTGAAGAGGAGAAAAGCAAAAAACCAGAAAGTAAATGGAAATTGTTCAATGGTAATTGAATGTATGTCTGAGCATTTATGTGTGCCAGCTAGAAATAAATACACTTTGTGGCAAAGCAAGGCAATATGGGCAAATAAAGAAAGTGCAGAAAGCAATCAAGAGGAAGGAAGAAGCATAAGCAAGCTGAACTAAAGGACTGTTTTGAGCTGGAACTGGAGAAGATTAAAAGCTAGAGTGACAGAGTCAGTTTGTTCTGCTGTGGCTAATGTGGTCTCATGGACTGAAAATGAGAGCGAGCCCTACACAATTATCCTATTTTTCATTTCAAAGTTAAACCTGTGTAAACTCATTTATGATTGGGAGTAGATCAATTTTTGTGGGACTAGAGGATGTGGAAAACAGATCAGCAAGTAAGGTGCTCATCATCAGGTCAACAAACTGTTGTGCGGAGGTTTATGCAGTGAACTCTTAACAGGACACAGCTGTAGGAACATTTCATGAGATTCCAGAGCAAAAATTCAGGTCTGACTGGGGCCTGATGGCTGAACAGGCATGCATGTCTCATACCTTAATTAAAGAGCACTCAAAAGTACTTTTTGGATCACAACTCCCAGGTTCCCCATGCAACCAGACAAGTGGGAACTAGCTCACTTCATTCTGGCAGACAATTTAAAATTATTTGGGACATACCACCAATATGGGGCCTAAATATCCCAACAACACCAGATCCTGTCTGATCTTGGAAGATAAGTAGAGTTAGCCTTGATTAGTACATGGATGGGAGATTGCTAATGAATACCAGGTTCTGTAGGCTATATTTCAGAGAAAGGACCTGGCAAAACCACCTCTGGGTATTCCTTTCCTTAGAAAACTTCATCACATTCCTGGCATTAGCATAAATTGACAGGCAACTTGAAAGGCACGCGCGTGCACACGCACACACACACACACACACTATTATGTAGGATTTTAAAATACTATTCATACTGTGCAAGGATGAAAAAAGAACCTAAACTAATTTGATATCCTTGATGGTTCCTATAATTTTATTTCATATCTTTCTTACAATCTTCTCTTTCAACACCAGGTATTTCTTGAATATTTGGCCTACATAGTAAGAGTGGGGTTAAATGATAATACAGAGATGTGACTAAAAAAAAACCCAACCAAGTGGGTTCGATATTTGATCAGTCTCTTAATGCCACTTTGGATATTGACACCTAACAGTCCCAAAGTTCAGGAGACAGTACAGCCATCAAATTCAGAGCCTCTAAAATGTCAAGAAATTATTCCCAGGCTGCCATCCTCTATTCACTTACTCAAGAGTAAAACCTTTGAAAACAGCAGGACTTAGAAGTAGAAACACAGGACTGACCTGACTTTTCAGCCTCCATAGTGTACTGAAAAAGAAATATGTTCACATTAAGTTCCTGTACTACCCTACCCACCGCCTTTCATTCTGTTTGTATTTTCAGATTTCTGCCACTTGGACAGGGGCTGATTATTTTGTAAAGTGTCTCCAGCGCATTTGTAAATGCTATATACCCATATTGCCACATTGAACAAAACCATTGTGCTCTGCTTCCAGCAAAACTGCACTTGTTAGCACATGAAGAATATGAAAGAATTGATGAGTGCTGGGTGGGGTGAGAGAATTTTATCCTGACAGAAACTGTACAGAAATTGTTCCCCCAGATGTGAGATACTTTTCCAGCCTTTTCCTTTTTCTTAGAATACAGACTGAAGAGTTGTGGTTGTTGTTATTATCAGCACCAGTCACATTTCACCACAAAGTGATTAACTGCCAGTCGCATAGCTACTTTGCTCACCACTTCTAGACAGCTCAATAATTTTAACAAGGACTGAAGGGTCTCTTTTTGCCACCATTCTGTTACCTTCCCGATGTCTCACTTAGAAAGCAGGCAGTGAATCTGACCCTGCAGGTAGAAGCCCACGGGGACCTGGGTATCACTTATCAAGTCTAAAGATTCAGTTCTAGTCTAGACTGATGTGAAGTGCAGCACCTTTGTTCTGAGTTCTCTCCCCCTCTTCACTTCTGCTTCCACCCCAGTGTGAAAACAGTCACCTTGGATGAGAAACCTACTACCTCAATCACAATCATACCTCAATCACAAAACTGTCTTTTTCTCAGCTCCTGTCCTTGGTTTGGAGTATTTACAGCCCATCTGTCAGTCTCAAACACACTTCTCATTCAAGAGAGGAATTAATCTCTCTTTCTGTCTCTCCCCCTCCCACCTCCTCTTTCTCTCTCTCACTTTCCCCCTCCTTCTTCCTCTTACATTTGCAGTTTACTATGAACCTTCATCTCATCAAAAATTCTCTCTGACTTGGAAAATGGTTTTCACAAGGGGGGGAATGCCTGTCTCCAATGTCAGTGGAGCAGTGACTCCACTTCACACTTTAATCTGAACTTTCAAGGATCTATCCAAATCGCCAAACCTGTTTGGGGAGAATACACCTTTGAAAGTTCATTTAAAGTTCAGACTAAATTCCAGAACAGATTCACTGCCCCACTGACACTGCAATTGTCCATGCCTTTTCATTTTGATCCCTCACACTTTTAACTGCTCCCTAAATTGTTGTTTTTTTCCTGCTAACAGTTAAACACACTGCCTCTTCAAAGCAAATATATAAATTTAAAGTACCAGAGTGCCATCTGTGTTACATCACATTAAAATGGTGCTACAAGAAAGAATAAGCGAATTTCTTACATATGGGAATTCAACAATATGTCATTAATACCTACTGTCTGCTCCGGTTTTGCTTGGCAAGGGGATGAGATATTCTGTAGGTAGGGGTGGTAGAGAGCTACCATGGTGTAGCAGTTTGAGCTTTCGACTATGACCCTGGAGACCAGGGTTTGATTCCCCGCTCAGCCAAGGAAGCCCACTGGGTGACTTTGAGTATGTCACACACGCACAGCCCCTGAAAACCCCATGATAGGTTTGCCTTAGTGTCACCTTGAGTCAGAAATGAGTTGAAGGCACACAACAACAACAACTAAAGGTGGTAGAACTAAAGTAACAAGCTATATGACTTTATCATTATTAGGGTCACATGTTATCCGGAAACATACATAAGCTGCTTTTTAAAATCACTATGTAGAGCTGTTCCAAGTTAAAAGTGTTCTTTCTTTCACTGTTAGGTCTATATGCCCCATTCCCTACAGCTGTTAAGGCAAAAGTGTGTCATTTTCTCTGATTACTTTCATGCCAATCTCCATTCTAATAAATTATGGTAATCAGGGATTTCAGATTTCCATTAATAGGTCTGGCTTGAAATGACAACAATAATTTCCATTAAATCAAATGGGTAGTTTCAATTCATTGATTTTTAATTGAAGTGGCAAAATAACCAAGGATATGCTGTAAAATCCCAAAGGAGGTTTATTCAAAAGCAGACACAAAAGTTTAAAAGATCCCTCATGTCATTTTTGGGGTATGTGTGCCAGAGATCAATACTCCTCATGTTTATCAGAAAACAAGAGGCTTATTCCCAAGTTAATGTACTGAAGATTCAAAAAAGAATCAGAGACGCAGCAGTTTCATGAAACCATTTATCCTTGAATTACTGTGTCAAATTCACAAATATTTGCTTCAGTCACTGTTTCTCACCAGTTCTACTTTTCGAAGAAAAACATATTGCTATACTCTAATTGCCACTTTGCAGTTCTCTTGGGTTCTGTTAAAAGCAGGAAACTCTTGGAGACAGCTGCTGTGCTGTATCATGCAATGCCTTATATTTCAGAGGAGCTGGCATTAATTGTGGCAGTGATTTTATTGTGACAAACTAACCACTGGTGTTTGGGTTGACAGCTTTTTTAAAGAGAGTCAAGGATAATACGATAGAGGTGTTGCTCAAGGCATGCTTGCTTACCACACTCACATCTGCTTTCACAGGTTTTTATACTGCTATCAAAACCAGTTTGACTAAAAGGACTGTGTACTCAGAGGAAACAATGCCTGCATCAAATCACCAGCTCTTATCCAAATGAAACAAAACCATTGTCTGCTTCTGCCTTGAACCTCAGAGTGCTTATTCTGGAACAACCATGTAAGATAGACAGATAATAGGGATCTGTACTGCATTCCCTTAATTATGCTGCACATCTTATTTAACTCTGTTAAGTACAGCCTAATGTGGAGATGATAAAAGGAATGAAGGGAGTTAAAATGCATACTTAGGCCTGCTGCCATTCGCTGGTATTTATATTAAACATGGCTTCTCCTTGTCTTGTTCTTCTGCCAACATTAATGCCTGGCTAATGATGCAGATCGCAACTCCTGTGACAGAAGATAATTGCTCAGGCATGGTTCCTTCACACTTGAATTACAGTGCCTGCTACCATGGTAAACAGAAATGCAGAAGAGACCACAAACAAACTGGGCTTCAGGTGAATCCTGCAAACGTCTGCCCAGTATTCATTTGCATTATGTGGCCCCATATGCGTTTGCCAAGACCCCCCAGACTATGGGGGTGAGGTTGAGAGAAGGGCTTAGAACTGTTGAGGTGGAAATGATTCTCTAGCAGGTCAGACAACACATGAAGCATGGACCCAGAACCTATTTGGTGCATTGGTTAGAATACTGGACTTGGATTGGGATAGAGTATCTGTCTGTTTTGCTTTCTCTCATAACTAAATTGTCTTTATCCCCTAGATTTTGAGGCAGAAAAGGATTGTGCATTAAACCTCATATTCTTTCTATCCCAAATATGAAGTTTGCAAACTTCGGCTTTTTTTTTATATATAGAAAAAAATCAGGTGAAATGAAATTGGCATCCATTTGTACCACCAAATCATAGAATCATAGAAATGTAGAGTTGGAAGAGACCACACGGGCCATCCAGTCCAACTCCCTGTCATGCAGGAACACCCTCAAAGCACTCCCGACAGATGGCCATCAAGCCTCTGCTTAAAAACCTCCAAGGTAGGAGCCTCCACTACTCTCCGAGGCAGCAGATTCCACTGCCGGACAGCCCTGACTGTCAGGAAGTTCTTCCTGAGGTTCAGGTGGAATCTCCTTTCCTGCAGCTTGAATCCATTGCTCCTTGTCCTGGTTTCTGGAGCAGCAGAAAACAAGCCCCCTCCTTCCTCTACGTGGCATCCCTTCAAATATTTAAACATGGCTATCATGTCCCCTCTTAACCTCCTTTTCTGCAGACTAAACATACCCAGCTCTCTCAGTCTATCCTCATAGGGCATGTTTTCCAGGCCTCTCACCATTTTGGTCACCCTCCTCTGGACTTGCTCCAGCTTGTCAATATCCTTCTTGAATTGGGGTGCCCAGAACTGGACACAGTATTCAAGATGGGGTCTAACCAAAGCAGAGTAGAGTGGTACCAGTACCTCCCTCGATCTAGACACCATACTCCTGTTGATGCAGCCGAGAATTGCATTGGCTTTCTTGGCTGCCGCATCACACTGCTGACTCATGTTCAGCTTGTGGTCTATGAAGACTCCTAGATCCCTTTCACACGTACTGCTATCCAGCCACGTGTCCCCCATCCTATATTTCTGTATTCCATTACAAATCCATTCTCAGCAAGAGGGCCATGCTGTACGTGTTGCTATATACATGTTAAAGATGAACTTCTTGGACATGTCTCAATACATAGGGAGGGATTTAAATCATGATTTTTTTCAAAGTTAAGAACCCATAGCCCCAGGCATGGATGGATAAATCTGTCTTTTTCACACACAACCTTGCATTCATATTTTTAACATCAAGTTGTTGTCATTGCAAATATGATGAATTTTGCATATTAGTGAACTTATCAAAACCAAACACAGATAAAGATACCACCCATCCCTAGACCTGGGTTTACGAAATCTCTGTTTAAAATTCCACTTGGGCCAACAAGCTCACAGACAGCTATGAGACACACTCTTTTTAAATGCCTTACTCTATCTCACAGAACTGTAGTGATGATATCAGAGTCTGATGTCTGAAAATGAATGCACTCTTGACTGTTATGGAAACAATAAAGAACTCTTTTTCAAAACTATGTGTGTATGTTAACATGTCCATAGTTTAAATGGAGAGTGAATAGAAACATGTGTATAAACATGAATGTGATAGTGAAAGGACGCTGAATGCATACAAAGAGCAAACCATACATAATGAGCTCATAGTTTGGAAATGTTACTTTTTGAGACTATAACTCCCATAATCTTTCAGGCATGACTAGGATCCATGTTGACTTGGGGATTATGGGAGACACAGTCGCCAAAAGGAAACTTTCCAATCTATAGGTATAACAGTTGCTTTGTACCTGATACAGCCCACATACTTTGATACCAAAATGTACCAATTACATGTATACTCAAAATACACTTCTGTTGTTTTGAATCAAAAACACTGCTTACAGCAAAATAATAATACTAAAAGCAGCAATAAAATCCTGCAGACAAGAAAAGTCAAAACTATTATAAAATCCAAAAAAGGAACAGCTGAATTCCAAGTCAATTAACGCACAGCCAGAATCCCTTTGACTTTGTGTGTGTTTGTGTGTTGTGCTCCTTCAAATAATTTCCAACTTATGGTGACCCTAAGATGACTCTATCAAGGGCAAGATTTGTTCAATGGGGCGTTGTCATTGCCTGATGTTAATGCTCATCAGTAGGCGTATGTGGTCTAACACACATGAAACAAACATGGTTTGTCTACCCCCTAGATTTTGAGGGAGATAAGGAACGTGTATTACTGGGAATATTTGAATTGCAAACATGGAAATTCTTATCCCTCTCCATTGATACAAGTCCTGAACACCCGAATAGACTAGCTAGGTCTGTGCACAATAGGTAAGAGATTCATTTGATCAAGTGATACACAGACCTAATGGTCTTTGCTTGGGGATGTGGGTGTGTGTGACACTGTATTTGTGTTTCAGTCGGGCTGACTGAGAAACAATGGAGCATTATTAGTTACGGACCACAGAGTTTGGTATTAAGTAATAATCATCTAATGGATGGTACGTTTGCTGGCTTTTGTAACAAGTATCCCTCCTTTATGCTGTAAAAAAATGTAGTACAACCTGAGGGAAAAGAGGGGGGAGGGAAAAGAAACAATTTACCTTAATGACATGGTTTGCTTAAGAATTAAGTGTTGATGAAAGTTGAAAGCTAAAGCTTACTTTTTAATTCACAGACCAGCTGTAGCACAGCATGAGAACAGCGAGAGTGGGGGTAAGCTGTTTCATTTGCTAAAACACCTTTCTCTGGGTATGGTGATGACTATACTCTTCAGTAATTCAGTTTAATTGAAATTGCATGCTTGTTAAATTCTAAATCCTATATTGATCAACATATGTCAACTGTGGAAAATTGCACTAAATTGTGTTATGTTTACTGGGAGCAGTCAACTGTCCGTTGGTGTCTGGAACAGGCTTATAACACATGATTGGGCCAGGGCTGATACTGCATCTAGAATTGGATTTTCTTATCTCTCTCTCTCTTTTAAAGAATAAGTGAAAGAAAAGAGACCCAGAAAAACTGCTGGTATCTCAAAAGCTTAGCTAATCACATTATTGCCAGACCAGAATTCTTTAAGAGCAAATATTATAACAGCTGAATTTAGTGGTGGTGGCAAGATTAGGAATGGACTGTAATTAAACTCTAGAGCAGTTGGAGTTGGACCTGAAGCCTATGGGTTTTCACATACAACTAAATTCCTGCATGGACATCCCTTTTGTGTATGACATTTTAAGTAACCTATGCGTCCAGGGATATACAATGATGAACATGCCAATGACAGTTCAGGAAAAGTACAACCACGTCCAGAAAGCACATCAGTATGGTTAACAAGCAGAGTTAAGGAAGCTGTCAGAGGCAAGAAGTCTCTCAAAGAATAGCAGTCTTGCTGGAATATGAAAAAGGGAACAAAAAGGAAAAAAATAGCAAGGAGACAATAAGGATTCTTTGGTTTGATCTAGTGGAGCTCTTATTATATTCTGAAGAAGACTGCACTGCTAACGTGGAGCTAGGGCTCACAGGGTCAAAGCATCATGACTTCTTCATTAGCAAAGGCAATGATACCATCTGCCACACTCTTTGGCTTCCCTTGTTCCCTCTCATTTTAGCTGCAATAATTACAGTAGGAGAGGAAAAATTGATATTTTTTTTTCAGCAACAGTGTATTACGAGCTATCCTTGCTGTAACTGAGAGTATTTGGGGGTGGCTTGATATCAAATGGGTAATTAAAACACATTAGCTTTACAAAAGATCATTCTTGGTGGAGAATGAAAGTACTAGAACTACTTTATTAGAACTTTATTAGAATAACACAACTGTCTATTTTTTTAGTCTCTCCTTCAGGGAAAGACTACGGAAATATGATGAATGCCTGTTCTTCAAAACTTCCAGCAAAAGAGACTATACTTTTTCACTCTGGCAAAGGTGATTTTTTGAATGGAACAATGAGATTCAGGAAAAGATTAAAAACTTCCTCTCCTCCCTGCTCAAGAGAACTTGGCCATCCCAGCTCCTTTGCTGCCAGTATTTCAAATGGAAAACCGCTTGAGATATCCAATTATGGATCTCCAGTATATGTATAGTTTGCCACTGGCAACAGATTGCTGCCACATGTTTTTAGGTTACACTCGACGTCCAAATATGTTGAAATCCACACGAATGCTGGTAATTATATTTTACTGACTGTCAATGCTATGATTTACTCAGACATCTCTTAACTTTTCAGAAATGCACAAACTTTTATCTAGCCTTTCAGCAATCACATGAGAATGTCATCTGCTACTAAATTTTAGACAGTCACCGGAAAAGAGATTATGAGAGAGAAGCCTATGCTTGCTTCGTGCATGGTGATGTAGATGCAGGGTATATACAGAATTCTTAGCATTTAAAAGGGTAGTACCATAGGAGAAATTTATCATAATCCAAGTCCCGCAGGCTTCAAATCCAACTAACTTCAAACACTAAATTAATTCAATCTTTATGTAAGCTGCCAATATTAATCTCCCACATATCAGCTGGTATGCTGTAACAGCATCTTGTTGCAGGCAAGTGGGGAAGAACCTTGCAGTTTTCCTCTGCTTGCAGTTTGAAACTACTATGAAATCTTACTGTAAGGATTCACCAAGGTGACATACACTGACATAAAAGATGCAGTCTTTATGCTTTAAACATAAATATGTTTTGAAACATAAAATATATAAATAAGAGATAGATAGATAATATTTATATATATTATATATATATATATATATATATAATATTAATATATTAATATTTACTATAAAATAAAAATAATTTAAAATAAATAATATAAAATATAAATAGTATAAAATATCAAAATAATATAAAATAAATAAAAATATGTTTTTAAACATGTTTTACATTTATGTTTTAAACCTTCATATTCTTTCAATTGATGATTGGGTTATAAAGCTTTATGAAATGGCAGAGCTATACATATTAACAATTTCATTATCCAAAAAAACTACACAACAGTCCAGGTAAGATGGAAGCTTCTAATCCCCCTTTGGAAATCTAATTGGGGGAATTTATCAACAAGAAACTTGGAAGAGTAAGTCCAGTACATTTACTTGTACTTTATTTGCATTTACTTCTACATTTACTTGTGTATCTATTCTTATTTAAACTAATGCCTAAAGATGTTTGTTTTGCACTGTAGAGAAAATGATAATCTTATTAATTTCCCAGGAGAAGGCTTTTTTTTTTTCTTCTGAAAGCACCCATCATTGTTTGGGAAAGAGTTTCTTTCTTTCTTTCTGTTATTCTTTCTTTTTTCTAGGGCATTTTTCTTGCTTTCCCTTGTTTTTCTTCTTTTTTAAAGTACTTAAATTATGTAAATTGTGTATTGTTCTTGAGCAATGTTACTATTTATTCATAAAAAAAAGAACAAAAACAAACAATACAAAGTAAGATACAATAACAAATAAATAAATAAAGGATGCAATCCTTCAAATACAGAGAAGGCAAACCACCACAAGTGGCCCATAGCCTGGGAAGTAGGAATCTTACTCCAAATTGGTGAGGTGAGGCATCTGCTCAGACCACAATCCACCTACAATAGTCATTTTACTCCCAAAATTCATTCATACTTTGGGTGGGTGGGTACGGGGACTGGCATAGCTGCACTAGAAGCTTCTAGTGCTTTTCCAGGCCAGGCCAGCTATTGACAAATTACCAAGAGGTGTTCATTATGCCAACACTAGGAGCTGAATGCCTTCTCTTCTCATCTCTTCTCCTGTCCTCTGATACCTCTTTATGGCAGTGCATACAATCGGGCTATTTGCAGTTGTGAGCGATTATTTCAAAGCCATGCTCAGCCATGAACTCAAGGCACAAACTCACTCTTAGGCTCTCTTCATCCTCTCAAAAGGAAAGAAATCTGCTTTGCAAGGCTGCTATGAGGACAAGCAGGATAAAGGTTGCAATGCAAAACTATCAATTATAGTAAAACTGTTAATGGCCTTGATTACCTACAGGCAAGGGTATTTATAGTCCTGACTCTTTACTGATATTTATTCAAAAGGTATTTTTCAAACACTGCTACATTGATGTGTGGCAATACACTTATGACACAAAACAGTTGAATATATATTCAGCACAATAACTCATCCAACCAGGATTTTCCTCACATATCTGATTTTGGTCATAGCTATCCATGCTTTCATCATTCCTTCTTCTGTTTCAGGTAATGAGAAGCAATTAATTCTTATCACAGAAAAACAAAGGCTATTCATTCATTATTTAAGTGTATTTATGCATCACATCAGGAAAATACACCTTATCCATCATCATGGCAGGCAGAGCTATGCGTATGAAAGGGAGAATCTCCACTGTCTATGCTTGAGACTGTCACACTCCACATGTAGGAAGAGGATGGAAGTGACAAGAGAGGGATCAGGCCAGGAAACTATCCTCCTCATGAGTTTACAAATTACAGATACATTACAAATAGCATGTATTTCTATAGCACTTATCAGCTAAGTGCTCTCTAAGCGGTTTACAATGTGTCTTAGCTAATTGCCCCCAACAAGCTGGGTACTCATTTTACCGACCTGCGGAAGGATGGAAGGCTGAGCCAACCTTGGAGCCTAGCAGGATCGAACTCACAACCTTGTGGCTGCAGTACTGGCATTTAACCACTGCGCCACCAGGGCAGTTTACTACACATCCTGAAGAAATTACTGAATAAGGCTAAAGAAGAAGATTACAAAGTGGGTTTACAAAGACGGGTTTAGCCGGAGGAAGTGTCTTGATGTTTCAAATGCTATAAAATCCATTTGTTTCTGAAAATCTGGGCTCTTGGCTTTGGAAGCGATTCCAGCCACGTAGCCCGGCCGTAATAAACTCTTTTTCCTTTACTCCTCGGTCTCCCTGTCTCTGGATTTCTGCTACATTCTGATAAGAGGGATAACATCAATTGGTTTTCCTTGTTCTTCATGTTTATTGGTAATATCTAAACCAGTGCAAACCATGGGCCACATGCATCCCCTTTCTCCAACTCTTAAAGTCCCCCACCAGGGTCCTTCAACCACCTATGATCAAATAAAACTCATACCAAATATCATTATAAACTGTCACATTGTCTTATACCAGAAATCTATCCTAAACACAATGTTTATGTTAACAACTTCACATGGAATGATTCCAGGAACAGTTTTTTTTCTGAAAACAGATCTGCAACTTAGACTTTTGATATTTCAATCTATGAGACCTGTTGGACATCCATAACCTGCAAGCCACAATTTGATTTGTTGAGAGTTTCCCTTTGGGGAAAATTCTATGAAAGCTAAAACTGTTAGGAATCAGCCTTCCTTTAGCAGAGTTGCAGAAAAAGCATGACCCAATCTCTGTGTGGCTTCCTTGAACTGACTTAGAAAGCAAAACAAGGCAGGCAGTTTTGGATTACAAACTTAGAAAAGTTTACTAATGAATTTTATGATCACATATGCATTGGAGAGCCTAGATCCTAACTAGCTAGCAAAAAGATTAGGTAAGATAGTAGCTTCATTCTTAACTCACCATCTTCTTGGTAGAGAGGCAAGCATGGTGAGAAAAAAGGTTGTAGAAGCAAAAATGGCAAAAAGAGCAAAGAGAGAGAAGTGTGGTTTTTTTATCTAAGACCAGTAACCCCAGGATCTATCCTGGGTCACATGGTGTGGTCATCCAGATACCATAGCCATGCATTTAAATAACACAAGGTTTTGGTTGAGAAGGCAAAAGGCAAAGGGAAAAGAAGCTGAGCTAGCTAAGCCCCATATGTCCTAGAGCAAGGTGGGGGAGAGAATGCCAGAATTTTCTGACATGAATGATTGTCATACACTCCACAGCCATACTGCCATCAAATAACTTAAGGACCAATACTATTAATTTAAATCAAGTCCATAAGAGATTTACCAAGGGACAACAGAATAATGCTTTTATAATGTCAAGCCAATTTCATGATCTAATGGATCAGAGAATCTAACGCTTTCTTATGAGGGGAACCAGTATTTTTTTTTCTCCAATGTGCCAGAACAAGTACCAAAATTGTACCCATTAGCTACAGTTGTTTCTTTCTTTCTAGAGACTGCATGAGCCACCATTTTGAGTAGTTCTGCATTAAATTATAGTAACTAACCAGATATGTTGTGACTTCCCCAAACCACCCTGAGGTGTTAAGCCAGTTCACATCCATGATGGTACAGTGCCCTTAGTTCAAATATGCAGAAAGTCACACTTCACTGTGAGTGATTAGATTGCTTCCCAGTTTGGACAGACTAACACAACACTGTTTGAGTTAAAAGACATCAACATCTGCTAGTTTCTCTTTTCCAGATGAAGATTTTCAGTAGCAATTGATTACATTGCACTTTCATGGTGTCGCTTTAAGTGCCTCCTGTGTAACATTTTGAATGATAGGTGCTTCTATTTCCAAAAGCATTCAGAAACCATTGCCAAACACACACACACATGTACACATACCTTAATTGACACTGTTTTCACAGCTCCTTCAAGTCACCTGTAATATCAAGTCATTTAAGTGATATTTTCACAACCTATTTACTGAGCTACCTGGCAATCAATCCTCCCACACAGTAAAAGAGAAAGAGTCTGGAGGAGAGGAAGAGCTTGAATAATAGCAGAGAAACTGTCAGATTCCTCCAATGGCAGATAACCTGCCAGCTTTGCTGGATTACATTGCTTCACACTTTACTGCAAATAAAGTTTACAGGCTAAAAGCTCCACATTGACAGAAAAATACCTTCTCTGCGAATCAATAAAATCCCATATAGAAGAATGCTCACACCATTTTGACTGGCATACATGCACCAAACAATCCTATATATATATATATATATATATATATATATATTATGCATGTATGTGTGTGTGTGTGTGCGTGTGCGCGCGCATGCGTATGCATACAATCCTATATATATTGTTTTGTTGTGTGTGTCTGTGAAAATGTCTACTATATGGGATTTTATTGATTTACAGGAAAGAGAAGAAAGGAGGAGGAGGGAGAGAATCATTCTACTTAGAAGAAAGCTGCACAGAATGCAGCTTCCTCTGTTGTATATACTATTACAGGATAAACAGTTGCATTTTTTTTTGCACAAATTCATTCTTCTGCCTCTTATTTTTCTTTGAAATATATGAAAAGAAGGAAAATGAAAAATAAAAATGAATGAAAATAACACAATGCCTATCCCCCTTTATTGCCACCATATACAAGCAACAAGAAGTGCTGGTTTAATCATGCTTTTTGGAGTTTGTAGGACCATTCTGAGTAAAATTGCAGACTTTTCAGCAGCACACTTCTGTTTATTGAGGAAAGAAGTTATTCTATTTTATCTTTAAAACTACTAGTATTCTAATTTCCAATAAATGACCTACAAGATGGCTAACAATAGCAAAAGTGAAAATAATAAATAGTCAAAAAAGAAAAAAAAGGGGGGAATAGTTGAAAACAGCCACAGGTGGAAAAAAAGAATAAAGAGCCACAAAGATCATAGTACAGCAGAAACTTCAGATCAAAAGCCCCCTTAAAAGCCATGTTTTCACTGCTTGTGAGGAGTGAGGTATGTACACTGATTTCTTTAGCATTCCACAAGCGCACTCCTGCTGAGAAACCTGTGTCTTATGTCTTCATTGGCAATATGTAAAATACCAGGGACAATTAATTTCATCTTAAATGTTTTGGGGTACCCCCCCCCCCGTTGGCTGATATGGAAAGATATCCAGGACCTACATAATCTAGGCAGATAACTGGTACATTATTGTCCGAAAGCCTGAAAAATGGACCACAGCCCAGCAGAATCATCTGAATCTTCTAGATACTATTAGGCTACACGTAACTGATATTACAAAAAATCACTCTGGAGTAACAGATCTACCAAGAACTTAAACGATGATGAAAAGGTCCAATTTTTTTAAGAAGGAATGCACAACATGAAAAGCTACAGAAAAATGCTCCTGGCCCACTTCCACTTCCTGGACATCCAGGACCAATCGTGAGCCCAGAAGCATTTCCAAGCTGTACCATGTTAATTCTTAAGAGGGAGCACAATACCATCTCAAACAAGGTGAATATCTAAACCAGTAGAATTCTCAGCCAACAGTGGACAACCTCCCTTTGCGGGGGTGGGGGGGGATTTTTAGATTATCTACAAGCCCTTCCAGATGAGGGGAGGGGAGTCTCTGAAAGTCCCAGGGTTTGTTCCTGTACAAACTGATTTTCTTTTAGAGATCCACATGTTGTTTTCTTCATCCTGTAGTATTTCCTTGGAATTCCCAACATTACCAAAGACTTTTCATTCCTACTTCCCAGGAAAGTTTAAATTAACCCAGTATATTTTCTGAAATGAAACGTCTGCCCATTTGCTCACTCACACAGGTGGGAGGAAGGGGAAGGGACAGGAAGAGGGAGGGCACGTACTTTCACTAACTTACTCATGAGGGCAGGAGGAGGAAAGAGATGTGATGAGTGTCCCTTTTCTCCCACCTTCCACTCCACCCCATCTCCTTCCCTCTCCTGCCTAGATGAGTGAGTGAGTAAGGGAGTGCACATAGGCCAGGGCCCAGTCACCATGCAAGTACTGGTACTTTTTTATGTGTGTTAAATATGGTGGGGTTTTTTTTTGGGGGGGTGTTATGATATTCATGGTTTTCCACTTTCATGGGGGTCCTGTATCCCTAACCCCCATGAAAATAGAGGGCTGACTCTACAGATTTAAGTGCAAGAGCATTAGACAGTGTTCTGTGTATAAATGATGCATAAGAATTAGTGCACCACTTAGAGATATCCTCTATTATTGGAAACATTTTTTCCTTCACTCTTGCTTTCAAGCCCATGGAAAATAATCTTGTCATCATATTACAGTTTGGAGTGACAGTAATTGATAAGGTTACATGATGACTCAGAAAGGTTGAAAGAAACACCAATTTCACCAAAGAAATCATTACATTCTTTTCAAATTGAAATTATCAAAGCACAATAGCCTTTTGCTTTTACAGAGACAAGTAAACTGGACAATTACCCTTTTTCAGACTTTGCTGGGAAAATCTGCAAGCTATGGAACTCCACAGAAGTCTACAACAGAAGGAGCAAAGTGCCATAATTCACCTTTTCTACATTTCCAGATCTTCTAAACTGCTCCAAGACTCTTTACTTTGCAATATCAATTGTGAACAAACCCTTTGGGTAGAAACAGCGTTTTGCTTTCATATTCTGTATGAAATTCTGCCGTGAACTAGTGGATCACCTCATGTGGAGACCTCGATATTGGGTCTAGCATGGCAATGCAACATATATGGGAGCAAATCTACTTAAAACAAATTAATGCTGCCTTAACTGATAAAGTATCATCAGCTTACACTCCATAAATATGACCCATTAGTGGGCCACATGTATTGTATGTAGGCTTTTTAAAAAGTGGGTCAGACAAACTCAAAGACAACCCACTCTATAACTACAGCACTGTTGATAATAAACAAATATTTTAAACAGGAGGTAATGGAAGGTGAGAGGTGGTCCGTAACATTCACCTAAGCCAGATTCCAAGTGGTGTGTTATGCTGATATAACAATGCTGGCAGAGGGAAAGAGAAGAGAAGTGGGGGGGGGAGCAACAACTATGGTACAGTGGCCATGGTGGAGGTAAGGCACTGGAGAAATAGGCTGCTCAAAACTGGCAGAATTGTGTCTGTTTTCCTTGTTATCCTTGCACAACAATGAAAAAGATGCAACTGTTCATGTATGCATCTGCAGGAGCCTAGCCATGACTGATCCAGATTATGGCATGAAAAACAACCATGGCAAAATGAGCCTAAGCTACAGGTATCTGAATCTGGTCCCATTTCTGTTTTGCATGCATCACTATATCCTTTGTCATAATTTACCTTCAGTATTCTCAGGTCTGAGCCAGCATGTAGTGGTCTGAGTGCTACAGGAGTTTGAATCTCTGCTCAAGTATGGAAACTCACGGGGTGACCTTAGGCAATGGCAAACCTGCTCTGAATAAATCTTGCCAAGAAAACCCTTAGTCACCATAAGTCAGAGCTGACATGAAGGCACATGATGACAACAACTCTTAGGTTTCCATACTCCTTATTAAGTGACAATTCCTCTAGGACCAAAAGCAATACCTATATACAAATCCAGGCAAAGATGCAAAATAAGAAAAAACTTTGCTATTTTTAACATAAAAGAAAGGATAATCAAAACTTTTTTGTCCTCCTATGAGTCGCTAGACCTCTTTCAGCAGGCTTCAACTTTGATTCACCCTCTTGAATGCAGGAACCAAACTCAAAACTGTATTGGAGTCACAAAGGTTAAATCAGGACATCATTTCCACAAATGTTAGCAATATTGCCTGGAGACAGCAGTCTGCAAAATAAAAAGTCAACTCTGGAGTGTTAGAGAAGGAACAAGAAGGGATATGGGAAGTCTGTAAGTTAATGGAGAGATTGTCAACCACTGGTCTGAAAATATCCCAGTCTGTTGATAGTGGGAAAGTTACAAAAGGTACTGCACAACAGATGTGAAAAAAAAATTCTCTAGCAATTTCTTGCAGTAGCAGATGTTTATATGGAGTATATCTACTAATGGCCCATACTGCTTGTAACCTGGAAGTCTGTAGGACAGGTGTGTTGATAAGCATCATTTCCTCTGGCTTGCTTTGTTGTGGTAAAACTGAGTTTCCTATCCAAATGACCTCAAGCATTGTGAATTCAAAACTTTTATCTCAATTCTGAATTACCTGCTGTGTGGCTCTGACAGGACCATTGCCAGCTAAATAGTTTCAAGCACATATCCCCTGTCATCTGTTAGCCCCATCCCCACATCACAAATGATGTTGGCATGACTGCATTTTGTCTACAGCAATTCAGTAATTTTGGAGACAACAATGTCCCACAGATCTCTGTTGGAGAGCACATTCAAACATGTACCATAGACTCCTATGCTGATTACTCACACAGGGGGCTTTGGGGGGGGGGAAATACCATCATCAACAACCACAACAGAGAAAACCCAGGAAGAGTGCAGCATTTAAAAATACTTTAAAAAACCCATGTTCTTGCCAAACT
Source organism: Ctenosaura bakeri (assembly GCA_948474755.1). Taxonomy (NCBI): domain Eukaryota; kingdom Metazoa; phylum Chordata; class Lepidosauria; order Squamata; family Iguanidae; genus Ctenosaura; species Ctenosaura bakeri. The sequence goes on along the minus strand of CAOLHI010004146.1, from coordinate 23,343 downwards.
CCTAATAATTTTGGCTTTCCAAAAAATAACGATGGATTATTTTGCTCCTCAAGTATCAAAACAACCAATTAACACAGCTAATTAACGTCATGAACAGCAGTCAAAAGAATGGTAATTTAAAATCAGGATTTCAAAGCTTTGCTAATCATGGGCCAATGCAGCAAGCACAGGGAGGCTGAAAGTATTTGCTCACTGCAATACAATTTTATAGCATACCATCAATTAGCAGCATCACAGGGAATGCTCACTCGCATGATTCATTTGTCTAATCAGAACCAAAAAATGGGATGAAAAAGAGAGGGGGAGAAATCACACTCCTTAATGTATGCAGTATCAGTTTTTCCAAATAATTTATACCATGGCTGGAAACAATTGTGGAAAAACAAATTGTCCTTCTCAAAAGTGCACTGCCATACGGAGTTTGTTTTTCTCCTCTACTAGGCACTGAGAAATAAAAGCAGAAGGCTTTGGAATATGGCACACATGGATCATAGACTTTTAGGACAGTGCTGAAATCTTTTGAGAATTTTAAAGGCCTTTGTTGTTGTTTGTGCCTTCTAGTCATTTCCAACTTATGGTGACCTTAAGGGAAACCTATCACAGGGTTCTCGGGGGAGGGTCTGAGAATGTGTGACATGCCCAAGGTCACCTAGTGGGTTTTCATGACCAAGTGGAGAATCACACCCTGGAAGAAAGAAAGAGAGAGAAACAGAGAGAAAGAGAGAAAAAGAATGAGAGGATTATATTAGAGGACAACTTGCCTTACTCATCACTGACAGTTTGATATCTTTGGCCCTTTTGGCATGCCATTTCTCATGCAAAAGGGCCTCCGGAGCATTGTGCAATTGTGAGGACCATTTCACATGATGTCCTCACAATTGCCCAACGCTGCCGGGGCCAGTAGATGGCGATTGCACAACATATCATTTTTGGCTTATTGCCGAAAATGATGCATGATCGCCTGTTGGTCCGGGGCCCCACACACACTTATCTTGAATGTGAAGCCTCTGAAGATGCAGCCCTCATGTTTCCTCCCCCACACAGCCTGGGAAAGTACTCAGCTGCACTGCGGAAGGAAGGAAGGAAGGAAGGAAGGAAGGAAGGAAGGAAGGAAGGAAGGAAGGAAGGAAGGAAGGACGGGGTGGAGCCCTCATGCTTCCTGCCGGCCAGCAGGGAGCTGCTACGGAGAAGAAGCAGAGGGGACACGAGTCCCCATGCGCCCACGCCGGAAGCTGCGGAAAGGGCCTTCTTTGCACACACAATACTTGTAGTGTGCACAGTATACATATCCAAGAATATCCATGATGGATGGACTCATATTCAGTGAGAATATAAACTTTAGAGTTCTCACAGTTTCCAAGACAGAATAGCTGCATATTAATAATTGCATTGCCCTGTTGGATATGCTGGATAGGGCATATGGAACTGAGTACAGAAGATGTATGTAAGCTGGCTGAAACAAGACCACCTTGTCAGCCCTGCCTTAGAGATTTAAAAATAAGTGCAGGTGTTAGAATATACCCTACACAGTTAAAGCACTTCAATACCACTTTGATTGCCACACATCCATAATATGGAATTCTGGGATTTGGGGCTTGGTGAGGCACTAGAGGTCTCTGGCAGAAAATTCTAAATACCTCAGGAAACTATAAATCCAAGGATGTCATAGGAGGAAGTCATAACCTTTAAAGTGGCATCAAATTGCTGTAACTCTGTAATGAGAAAGAGGCCTAGATGAGATAGAAACAAATAAGTCAAAACCAGAAGTTAAAGTCAGTAGCAAGTTTTAGCTGATTCCTACCAATATGAAATATAATAAGGTTTGGAATGCTATTAATTCTACAGAATGTGGTAAATTCCAATAGCTACAAGCACAGTTCTCTAAATTATAAGCTAGGTGTCCATAGTTCAATTCATGGGTTTAATCACGGACACACTGGGTAGCCTTATACAACCACTACTTCTCACTGGTAGATATCTCTCTTTCTTGTTGTTTCTTAATGCCATATAGAATAATATATGAATGGCAATAGTACAAGACTCCCTATACTATTGCTGCAAGAATTCTTAATACAATGTATATATAAATGTTATTTTTCCATTGCTACTTTCAAAACATCACTGTTTCTTTGAGTCACCAGCCATCCTCCCAATATCATTGGGATCCTGGATTAATGGCAGTGGCCAGCTCAACATGTTTAGCAGATAGCTGGATAGCAAACAGGGAACATTAAACCTCCAAAATAAGTGTGCTTGTCTTTACTTTTCTTGCTGCTTTTGATCCAGTACCAGCTCAGCTAGATCTGGGGCCAGAAGAGGTTACCTCAGCTCCATCCACCAACCAACGGAACTAACTTGGGCTGCTCCCAAATGGCAATCCAAAGAGAGAATGACCAATTTGGTACGTCGTTTTCAATTTTACTTTCATTAATTTACTTTGTCTTGTTCCAAACTTCAATTGCAAAAGTATCCAACCTATTAAAACACAAAAAATACTGTTCCACAACAAAATGTAACAGAGCCACAGGGGGAGGTAGCACCATGTGCCTTAAGGAATCTTTTCTATATATGTCACTTTATCCATTCAAGCAATATCTACTGCCTTAAATAATTATTCTCTAATAATAGGAGTCATAAATGTTTCCGCATGTCTCCCTAGAACAATCCTAACTTTATTTAGCAATTTGCCAGTCAGTTCCGCAACACATATATCAATAACTTCTGGAAGATAATTTTATTATATCACTAGTGTTTGCAATCATACAGATATTTCTGTTATTACACTGTTGTGCTATGAAACTACTTCATTTAATCTACTTCATTTAATCTACCCATATTTGCAGTTCCCCAAACTATTGTTTTTATATATCCAAGTTCATCTATTGGGGCATCCTATGTCATTAGAGATCAAAATAATATTCTTGGCCCATAAAAGGGTTTTCTGACACTTGGGAAATCCAGTCAGGAAGAATATAGCAAAGGTGAGAATTTTATACAGCTTTCACACTGCATTTGCACGTCTCCAGATGTTTTAGGAAATTATTCTCTGTAGAAATACACATTTTTTTGTACAAAAATGGAAATGAACAAAAATTTTCCATTAAAAAAACACTGTTTCAAGAAGCATACTTTTTATCAAAATGTTTGCGCAGCTTTTTCACAAAACCCGCTGTGCATTTGCACAGAATCCCAAAACACTTCAAGATGTGCAAATACTGGATAAAAGCTGCATGGAAATGTTCATGTTTTCTGCAGCAGGGAAAAAACCAAGGGAATGATTTGTCCTCATGAGCCAGAATGAAACAGTAGAAGATTTACAACCCTATATTTCATCTGTGTAACAATATACCCTGTCTTGCAACACACAATTCATCCTCTAGTTCTTAGACTTTCATATCTCTCTTCATGCAGCTGAATGCTTCTGCAGAAGAAAAAATCTACCAGTTTTATCCAGTATAAATTCATCCTTTTCTAAATTTCCTTCTATGTAGTCCTACTACACCATTATCCATATCAGCTCTCAAAATCTTAAGCATATTTTGTTGGTGAGAAGGCTGATCCAAAAGATCCTTCATCTCACTTTCTATATTTGCATAAGCATTGAAGTTAAGGAAACATTTTGTCTATGACTTTTACTATCATCCCATTGTTCAAGTCTTTTGTTTATAGCCTTTTTTTGTTGTGAAACGATGTATTCTGATTTGAAAGGATTCCAAATAACCTTAGCTCATTTGCAGTAGCCCTTGGGAGAATGGCATCTCCCCTAGTCCTTTCTGCTTTTGTGACCTGGCGGGCTGACATGGTGAAGAAGAGAGAGGAGGAAAGGGAAAGAAGCTACCAGTACACATGTCATGAAGTTCATTTTTGTGTCTGAACTCACAAAATGTTGTTGGAATGTTTAGTCTTCATTCCCTTCTAAAACTAAATCAAAGCCTATGTGCACATCCTTGTTGTTGTGTGCCCTTCAGGTCATTTCAAATTCACAACAATCTTGAGGTGGTTTTTTTTTTCTTGGCAAGATTTGTTCAGAGAAAGTTTGTAATTGCTTTCTCTTGGGGCTGAGAGAGTATTACCCAGTGGGTTTCCACCTCCAACCAAGGCCTAACACTCACACTCAAACCATGACACCACACTGAGGGCCTTTCTGCACTACACTGTTATAGTGCTATCAGTGCTATTAGTCCACTTTCAACATCCTGTGGAATTCTGGGCTTTGTAGTTTACTGAGGCCACAGAGCTCTCACAGAGCTGAGAATTCTCATCATCATCATCATCATCATCATCAAGCCTTTATTGAGGTCAACAGACCATGAGGCGATATACATTCTACACACAGGTACATTGTTATATACATTCTGCACACAAGTAAAAATATAATATAAAAATATAAACAGTCTGTGTTAAAATAAAGCACAGGGTATAATTAATTACATATAAATGCATTTTAAAAACAGCTTAATAAGTTTAGTTTAAAATTTGATAGAAATCATTGAGATTTAAACATATAGAATCATAGAATCATAGAAATGTAGAGTTGGAAGAGACCACAGGGACCATTCAGTCCAACCCCCTGCCATGCAGGAACACCCTCAAAGCACTCCCGACAGATGGCCATCCAGCCTCTGCTTAAAAACCTCCAAGGAAGGAGACTCCACTACACTCCGAGGCAGCAGATTCCACTGCCGGACAGCCCTGACTGTCAGGAAGTTCTTCCTGAGGTTTTATATCATATATAAAAATTTCTACTACAATCATACAGCCTTATTTCTGGTATACAACTCTTGGTGGCCCTACAGTCCTTAAAGCTGTGTCCCCAGCAGGACAGCTCAGATGTTGAAAGTGGAATAATATCACTATAACAGTGTAGTGTGGCAAGGCCCTGATTTTTTCATATTTTTTCATATTTGTACATGCAAAGCAAATGTATACCTTTATTCTTTAGCCCTACCCCTGTATTTCTTTCATTTGGGTCAAAGTTTAGCATCTAAAAACTGGAGATCATAAGTTCTTTGGATATGAAACTGTTCTATAAAGTGCTAAGCATATTTGTAATACTGTATTTTTTACTGCTACTACTACTAGTAGTAGTAATTGCTATGAAAATGTCCATTATACAGAAATAGTGGCAAAAAAGTTAGCATGCAACTCAAGTCTTTTTGAAAAAAACAACAACTTTGGAACCATTACCACTTTTTAAGGCATAAAGCTCTAATGAAGATCTATAGACTCAATCTCTTGAAGTCACGGTTTGAATCCCTGCCTCCTTTTTATTAAGCACTGCCCGCTCTTGCCTACTCAATCATCCTTAGCATTAAGGAGTGCATTAGCTGCTTCTCCATCCTCTGTAGAAATAGATTTTCATATCATGTTGCAGATTTTTTGACAAAATGCCTAAATAATGGGCATTTATTAAAAAATGTGTGCTTTATCTGGAGGTACTATTAATTTTGGTAGTGAAACACAGAGGCAGATGCAAAGGTCAGATCCTAATCAGCAAGATGAAGCTGAAGGCCTGACCATCATTCTATTTATTATACATCTGAAGGGTTTTTGTAATACAATTCTTCCCTAGCCTTCCAGAATATGAGGTTTCCTTCACTGTACCTGTTCAATCAAAGTATGTGTTGAAAGTCACGCCTTACAGTACATTCTTGGGTGTATTTTGTCCTTTGTATTGTTTAGTTGTAAAACTATGCTATGCAAAAGCTACCCATCAAAAGAGTCAGTAGAATGTCATATTAGTCATGTATGGGGTTTTCCTCCTAATTTACTCTTTGTAATATTTACTTAGCATCATGGGCTACAGGAAAGCCCATTTCCTTTACAGTGATTTGCACTAACATTGTTTTGGCTAGCTTTGGGAGATCAATCCAAAAAGCTGGATTTGGGCTCAGTCTAAATTCTGTCTTAGAGAGTTTTCCTCTAGGAGAACTTAGTGCAACAGAACCTCTACTTAAGCTTTAGCTTCTATCACAAGCAATATAGCAGCATTCCAAATAGAGTGCTTTCTACAAATTTACACCAGATAAGAAAAGTTTGCATAAACTGCATTTACGTGTACCTCAGTGGAGTCTTAATGGATACACAGACTCCAACACCCTATAATTAATAACCTCCGTCAGAGAAAAAAAGCAAGTCTCATAACACACGTTGTAGAAACAGGCTATTATCAATCAACATTCTAATGAACCATAATTACATCAGTTTATGGTTCCCATCAGATAATGCACTAATTATAGGTACAATCAAATAAACAAAGGCAATAATGAGCTGCTTCTCAGAGCTAATATTAATAGAACACCTCTAACTTGGTAGACCAAAGTTTCCCATAAATATAGCAGTATTGGTTAAAATCCAAGAGGAAAGATACCAAGTGTGCATTGGAAGTAAGTTCATGAACAGCACAAAAACCAGTTTACATAGGTTAAAATCACAGAAGAATTAAGAACTCCTTTGGGCATAGCTAGTTGTGGTTTGAGTGCTGGACTAAGGCCCTTTTTGCATGGCATCTGCCATGCGAAAGAGGGCCTGGAGCCTTGCGTGATTGCAAGGAGCGATCTGCATGATGACCTTGCAATTGTGCAAGGCTCCAGGGGCCAGCAGTCAACAATCGTGCACTTTTGCATTTTCAGCTTTCAGCCGAAAATGCTGCATGATTGCGCATTGCTCCCGGGCCCTGCGTGCGCTTACCTGGTGTGCGGAGCCTCAGGAACCGGGCCGGTTCTGCTTCCTGTTTCAGTGCAGCCTGGGAAGGTCCCAGGCTGCACTGTGAAAGGAAGAGGCGCGGCTCTCACATGAGCAGGGAGCTCATGCAGAGCTGAAGAAGCAGGGAAGCGAGACCCTCTCATAAAAGGTTGCTCGTGTGATCACCGCACCCCAGCGGGGAGAAAAGGTAGGATATGGAAAAGGCCTAGGATTCTGGGAGACAAGAATTTGCTTGGTCAAAGAAACCCACTGAGTGAGCTCAAGCAAGACACACTCTTTCAGCCTTACAGGAAGGCAATGGCAACTCCCTCTGAATAAATCTTGTCAAGAAAACCTCATGATAAAATAACCATAAGTCAGAAACAATTTGAAGGCACATAACTACTATTGGGAGCAACAATCAGATTTCTGAAAGAGACTGAATACTGTCTTTTGTCTGAGAAGGAAAGAAGAAAAGGAACAATTACGTTAAAAAAAACAATCTAGACACAATGGCTTAAGATGCTATTAATTGGCAGGCCAAGTAGCTCAATTATTAACCTCATAGTTCATTTGATGATCCCACAGGCAGTAATTTTAGCCACTATACAGGCACTGAAGACCCTTGCAGTCATTGAAAAATCTGATGCCCCTCATTGCTACACATGGTCTTTACTATTGATTTATAAGCATAGCAGAGTTTTGCTTCATCTGCCTTGACAGGGAAGCTGGACAAAGCTTTTATTGACTTTGGCAGAACAAGCAAAAATCCTGATCCTTCAAGCTGCTCTGTATCGTAGAGAGGTTTCACTTCTTTATAATTAGACATTGGCCCATATAGAGAGCTCTGCATTGAACTGAAATTCATCAAAGCCTTCATTGTCTCATGAGTAATAAAAAAGGTTAGAACATTATTACGTATGAAAGGATTACAGAGATATTGTAAAGGTTACGTGCTGTTTTTTCTTTTCCTCTGAGAAAATAAAAAAGGGACACCTGTCATTGAAACAGATAAGAGTTCTGCAGAAAGTCAGTGGCTTTTATATAGTTGTTCATATGTCAGAGATATGGGCCTTGTTCATCATGCCTTCACTGCATGTATGTTGTGAGAAGCCATTTCCACACTACACTGTTATAGTGCTATTATTCCACTTTCAACATCCTATGGAATCCTGGGGTTTGCAGTTTAGGGAGGAGCCTTTAGAATTCTCAGCCACAGAGCTCTTTGGTCTCAGTAAACTACAAACCCCAGAATTCCACAGGATATTGAAAGTGGAATAATAGCACCATAACAGTGTAGTGTGGAAATGACCGGAATAGCAGAAACACACTCTGCCCCTGACTTGTTTAGTCAAAGGTCTGAACAGAGCCTATATGTAATCAGGGACTGATTTTTTTAAATTTCTCAATCATGCGGAAAGATCTTACATAGAAACAATAAGACTGTGGGCAGGCTCTTATTAACACCTTCAGGTGAAGCATTGGAGGACAGGAGTAATGGACATCCAGTGGGCCCTCTGTATCTGCTAGGAACCCCCCCCCATGGATACCAAAATTAATAGATTAGATACCAATAGATAGCAAAATGAATAATGTCCCATTATGTACAGTGGTATAGTAAAATGGCAGCCCTTATATAAAATGGCAAAATCGAAGTTTGCTTTCGAGATTCTTTTTTTTGGGGGGGGGGTATTTTCAAGCCATGTTTGGTTGAATACATGGGTACAGAATCTCTGCATATGGAAGGCCAACTGTATTCCACTTCTTGCCTCTCAGTCATCACCATGCATTCAGTGAATGTGTGAACAGGGCAACTAGGATGAGATGAAAACACTACTGTGCAAAAAACAGCCATGTGAACTGCTTCAGTAAAAGAAATGCCAAGAACTTTATGGAAGGTTATCTGGGCCCTTGGGAAAATGAAGTAGACATGTGTGTGAGAGACAGATTGAGATCCTGCTGTCTTTAAAAGCTGAGAGATCTCTCACAAATAAACTTTGTTTCTATCTTAATACATGCAAACAGGAACCAAGTACAAAGTTGGGAAAAAACCAAATATATTTGACAGGACCAGCTTGTGGCATTGTGATGCCTGAGGCTGAGCAGCAAATACTCTCCACTCTACTCCTCACACCCAAGTCAAGCTGGCTGGTTCCCAGGTTCAGCCAAATCATTTGGGCAGAGAATCCCACAAGTGCTTCTCTTCTACACTTCACAGTAAAATAAAATAATAACTTACATAACAAAAAAAGTTCTAGCCTTTTCTCACACACAGAGTTTGCTACCTATGCTGCTTCACTTCACATAATGGTAGGGCCAGCCCTACTGTTCGAGCATGTAAATGTGTAAGGCTAAAAAGATAAAGTGGGTAGAAGAGGTAGCCCTTTACGCACAGACTAGTTTTAGCTGTATTCTTTTTTCAATCTATGCTGTATGCTACCTTGGGTCTTGCAAGGGAGAAAGGAAGGATACATTTTTTAAAAAAAAAGATACCCAGAGAGCTGATAAATAGCCTGGACTCCTTTCTCAATACACAGTTAAAGCATTATGATTCCACTTCAACTGCTATGGCAATATCCTGTGGAATCTTGAAATTTGCAGTTTAGGGATAATTCTCAGCCAGAGAGCTCCAGTATCTCACCAAACATTAAATCCTAGGGTTCCGTAGGATGCAGCTGTGGGAGCTAAAATGGAATCATAGTGCTCAAAATGTGTAGCGCAAAATGGCTCCAGTGTTCATATTTTGAAAGTGAAGTGAACAATCAAAGCAGCAGCTTTTGGAACACTCACCAGTAATATACAGTCCAAGCTGGGGAGCTCCTCACCCCCAAATGGTGAAGCATGATATTTGGACCATGGGCCACTGCTAAGCACATTGGTTCCTCTGAGTGTGGAAGTTAAACATTGAAGTCCAGTCACATACTTTCACTGGGGACAAAGCTAGAAAGGTAAAGGATGAATTCTGAAAGTGTGCTCACAGCACCAAAACAAATTGAGAATTTGTAGTCTGGAGTTTTTTTCTGAGCTGGGTTCTTCCCATTTTGCTGCTCTCTCTCTGTTTGCTGCAGCTTGCAGAGTATGTACCATACTAGGGTATTACGAGGAACCATGGGGCAATAATGCACAACTCCAGTTCAGACTGGAAAACTTTGGTCTCTAGTCTGATTCCCTCCACTGAACCATTAAAGAGAGAAAAGCCTCCTCATGAGCTTGATATGATGAACACCCATTGGGTTTTCTCCTTTTTACACCAGAGAGATCCATATGAAGGTGGCTTTTCAGTCACTTCAGATCTCCCCCCGCCTGTCCCACTTTCAGGCTTTCTGAAGCAATAACTATTAATATGTTACTTGCCATTTGTCTGATGCAATTCTTTGCTCCACATCCATCTTTGGAGAGCTGACTTTCATTAACACTTCAAAAATAATTTAAGGTTTTCGCTGTGAAGGTTAGAAACTTTTCACAGCTCAGAGCTAATAGCTCTGCTGTTTATATCCCATAATGTCTTGATAACCTTTTCAAACCCACAGTGGCCAGCAGCTGGGACCTGTTCTTGCTATTTTTGTTCCCGGAAAGTAACAGCAGAAATGCTGTGACTTTCTGCCCCTCAAATGGGCATTTCTTCTCGTCAGGCTTTTCTTTCATATTCACATTAACAGAAAAGGCCTCACCTTTTTTCGTGTACTGAAAGACAACCCAGCCTGCTTTTTCCCAAGAGAAATGAACTAGTCCAGCTGAAGACAGCCTGTCCTTTTTTTTTTTTTCCTTATGCGGGGAGGGAGGCACGGTTCCAACACCCATTTATAATCCCAGTGAGACTCTTACAAAAGAGAGAAGGGGGAGAGAAATTTGGGGATTACACTTTAAATTACAGCTAAAAATTGTGTAGTAACTCCTCTCTTCTCTCTATCAGTGGAATCTACACTCTCTGTATGTACTCATCACTTGCATTCTACAAATGATGGATACAGTATTCCTGTTCTGATGACTGTGAGAAGTCAGTGTAGTCATAGCAAAAGAACCCAAGAGTCCAAAGCTCCATTTCATAGGCACCCTGACTTGCTGTGTGCTTTCATTTTAAGAGAAACCTCCTGATATACTTCTTTTATACTCCCCAACTCCCTTTGTTCTTATTATTCTAGGAATCAGTATGTCGCAAGAGCCACATAAATCAGATACCAGTTTTCTTAATGGCCAGAAGTAACTTAGCTATCTGAGGATACAACATATATTCCCCATGTGTTTGGGAAATCTTTCTAGGGAAAACTTTAGAAATGCTTTTAAATGACTGTGGGTCTTCCTGAACCAGCAGTTTCAACTGCAAGGATGAAACAGAGACCCTTTTCACACGCAGTTTCTGTAGCACGAGGGCTCCTTGAGCATCACATAAATGGGAGCGTCGGTCCGTACAACACACTCTCATTCACGCGACGCTCACGAACCTAAAGCAGGACGTGCGTGCATTTTCTTATTTTCAGCACTAAGCCGAAAATACTGCGCAGTCACACAATGCTCCCAGGGCCCTCACACACTTACCTGCATGCAGTGCATCGAACGAGCAGGACGGTTGCGCCTCCTCCCCCAGCACAGCCTACAGCTCCCAGACTGCACTGCAGAAGGAAGGGGCAGGGCGCTAGCACGACGGTCGCGCTATCAGGAAGCGACCTGTGGGACCAAGGAGCGGGAAGCGGCAGCGTTCCAGATGAGGCTTTTCACACGAGACGCCCTCCCCAGTCGCGCAAACGGGTAACATGCGAAAAGTCTCAGAGACCAGTATTAAGAAGGTAAGAGTATAAGAAACAAGGGAGGGGGGTACAGCAGAAAAAGGAAGAACACAAAATAGGAATTTCTAGTCAGAACTAATGAAACTAAATTCATTTCCATATGATGTCGCTATACCGCCACAACAGCAGGTTGATCTTGGGTCAGGAGACATGCTACTTCATGACATCGTCGCCATCCAGCTACTATCCCATCCCCAAGAATTGCAAAACCACTGTTTTCTATTTCCAGAAAAAAATGTTTTAAGCGCCTCCTTTAGCACTTCAATCCCATTAGCCAGCTCACAGCGGAACTGTAATAGCTCTTGATAGCGCTTCCTTTTATCGTGGATCCACCAGTGGGTGAGCTGTGGGCATGCCCAGCTTGTCTCCCCCTCAGGGACTCTCAAGGCATGGTAACTTCGAAATCTATCACCTCTCCATGTTTATCTTAAGGTTCTTCTTTGAGTTAAAACTTTTTTAAAAATATATTTTTAGGAATAATAGCGTAAAAATGCAATAGTGTACTGGCGTGTTTAGTAAAGCTTCAGAAGAAAAACAACCCCCCTGACCAATTGGAGCAGTGGGGCAGGGTGAAGGTGAGACAAGGGAGTGGCCAAGGATGCTGTAGTGCAAAAGGGGCACCAGTGGCAATACACTACTCATCCGCTTAAGGCAGAAGGGTGCAGAAAATAGCATTCCTAATCTGCTATCATCACATGAATGGCAATGCCACAACTGTAATGGTATATTGCGCTAATAGCGTCTAGTACAGAAATAGCTAAGCCTGCAGCTTTGGAAGGCTGCCCTGGAACTTCTCTGGGAGATTTTCCATCTAGTGCACCTGAGCTGCATCTTTGCCTCCATCCCTGCTTTATTTGTGCGTTTGTAAATAAAGCCAAAGCATTAAAATTTAAAAAGCCATTCAGTTTCAGTACTTTCTCTCTGCCATTCACAGGAAACTACTTATTAATTTGTTAAATTTAAATTCTACCTTTCCTTCAATGATCTCTAGATGGTTTTCTTCTTCCCCACTTTATCTTCACAACAACTTTGTGAGTGACTGAGAATTGCCCTATCTGTTTTCCTGGCTCAGTGTGGACTTGTACCTGGATCCCCAAAGTTGCAGGCCAAAACTGTTAACCACTATACCACCTTGTTGCACTGTTGCTAGTTGCGATTCTAACTACTCAGAGAAGTTAGGAACCAGAAATATGTAATGCTATGTAATCATGCAATTAAATTTCTGCAAAAATGACTGACTTAAAATAAAAATGTGGACTTCTGAATGATGTAACAGGGACCCTACATTTCTCTTGGACGATATGGTAGTGATAAGAAGATAAAACTGGCCCATCAACACCTTTTCCACTGGTATAGTTTTGCAGACTGTTTCTTTTATGACTGTGACAAAAAGCACTCTGGTCTGGTGAGAAGGGCACTGGCAGGAGCTAATTCTCTTTGCAGGCAGGATTCAATTGTGTGGATTTGTCATCTCTAAGATTTATAACTCATAAATCGCCAATCCAACGTTCTACTTTTAAATTCCATTCAAGAGGTGACTGCTTCCTCTTTTGCCAGCAGATTTTATAGACAGCTTTATCTGAATTCTATGGAGAAAGTAACATATTTTACAGAAAGCAGCTGTGAGTCATGGTGGCAACATAATTAGGGATACAGATTAAGCAAAGGAGCAGAAATCAGATGAAATGGCTGAATTGTGTGTGTATATGTGCCTTCAAGTCACTTGTCCACTTATGATGACCCCATGAATCTCATAGGGTTTTCTTAGGCAAAGGAATACTCAGAGGTAGTTTTCCCAGTTCCTTCCTCTCTCAATTAGGTCAGTGAATATGACTTTCCTGCTGCTGTTTTAGGTTATGCAAATGATTCTGAGAGACAGAATTTTTAGACTTCTCAGTTTTGCTGGCAGGGCTGAGAGAACACAGCCAAAAAGCAACCAACAGTTTACAGCTACTCTAGAAGTGGGTCAACATACGGCAATGTGAAAATTAAAGTCAACAAATGCAAAGTAATGTTCATTGCTGTGCAATCCCGGGAGCCCCTGCTAGGCTTAATTTATATAAATGGCTCTGAGAAGCTGACTGCAAACTGTTTAAGTCTGCTGACAACATGGAATTGGGCATCAGTGTGTGGGAGCAGGGATGAAAAGAAGAAAAGAAAGTCAGCAAATATAAATTTTATGCATACATATAGACATACACATACACATATATATTAGAGCCTCATTCACCCAGCCACATTGTTTGGCTGATGCTCAACAAATGAGCCTTAATGTTGACAAATGCAAAAGAGATGCATTTAAAAAAAGAAAAACAGAAGACGGACTAGGACTTACCAAGGAACTCAGCAGGCACACTTTTGCACCATCCATGGAATGGAGGGGGAAAGGAAGGGGAAGAAGTTCTTTCTTAACATGGCATAACCAGGAAATGTATTTTCACATAAGGGATAAGAACATAAAGCTGCAAACAATATATCTATCCATTATTACGATCCCCAGTCCCAGTAAAGAAAGTAAAGGAAAAAGAGAGGTTTTAACAAAGAAATATCCTTGCCTTGCTGGTCTGAAGACTAGAAATTTCATCACCACCTAGTTGAAAGAATGAGGAAATCTCACAGATGTACCCTATACTATTGTTTCAACACTCATGAACTAAACTGAACTCAGACAAATCTGGCAAAGATGCAAGTCCATAGATTTTATGACATTAGTACAATGCACCACCTGCTCTGTGGTTTGCATAACTTACACTCATTCTAGCCTCACTTCCACAAGTGCGATGGAAGTGCATGGATTATATAGAGACCACCTTGTGTGATGGTAAGACATGCCAATCCATAGATCTGCACTAAAAACATTTTTCCCCCCAGTGTTTTTATTAAATTTTATTGTTATTGATTAAAAATTACATTCCAAATTAACGTATTTCCATTTTTTCAGTAGAATATATATAATATATACAAACTGTAACAATAGATTTTCATACTACCCACCCTCCCCAAAAAAGAACACCCCCCAGGCAAGAAACAGTTTGTTGCATTAATTGGGAAAGTAAAAAAAAAATATATCTCAAAATAATTTCAACCTCCGATCATATCCTTGACATAGGGATTAGTTATGTTCATTTCTTAACCTTTGTTAAAAAACAAAACAAAAAAAAAAAACACCTTGTCAGAATACTCCTACAACTAGCTTTTTCCACGTAATTTTGCAGAGAGCCCTTGCATAATACAAATACATCAACAACGAGAATACACAATAGCAACTTCCTTTGTTAATTATCTTTAACATACTTAAAAAGGGGATGCCATAATTCATAAAATTGCTTTGTAGTTTTGTATTGAAGCAAGAAGATAAGCTTATCCAGTTCTGCTAACTCCAGAAGTTTATCCCAGCATTCCTCCTCTTGGGGAATAGTTTTCTTCCGCCAATGTCTAGCCAAAACTATTCTGGCTGATACAATCATATGCTACGCTAGTTGTTGAATATGCTTATTTAAGGTACACAAATTTACCATGCCCAATAAGAAAATTTCTGGAGTTAAATCTATGTTGATACTCAAAACCCTTTGTATTTTGGTTTGAATTTTAGACCAAAATTTTTTAATCTTATCACACCCCCACCACTGATGAAAGAACGTTCCCCTCTCTTTGTCACACTTCCAACAAGAATCCTTGTTATGCTTTGAAATTTTGACAATCCTGACTGGTGGAAGATACCATTGAAACCATAACTTAATAACATTCTCTTGGAGATAATAAGACCTAGTGAACCTAGACACATTCTTCCATGCCCCGGACCAGTTATCTAGATCTATAGTATGGCCGACATCTCTGGCCCACCTAATCATATAATCCTTGACCACCTCATCTTCCAAATCAAGCTGAAGCAAATATCGATAGAATTTTGACAAAAGACCACGTTCTCCACTTTTCATAATCAATTCAATTTGGGAAGATCTAGTTACAAAGCCCCCTTCTGTAAGATCCTTTTTAAATCTCTCTTTTAACTGTAAATAGGGGAAACATTGTAAAATAATTCCTTCCTGTTCTAATTGTGAACAGTCCTTCAAGCAGATCTGGTCATTTTGTTTATAGGTTAAATCCTTATAGTTGATCCATTTTATATCTCTCCATAGAGTTTGAACAGAAAAGGCTTCAAGCGGTGATGCCACCATTGGGATTCCCAAACCTAAATGGCTTCTAATTTTTATCCAAAAATCCAATAAAGATCTACGAATAACATGGTTCCTGAATAGTTTTGGTGACTCTTTTTGTTGATACCATAAATAATAATGCCAACCTAGAGGTAAATCATGACCTTCTAGGCTCAGTAATCTGGGGTTATCCAACAGAATCCAAGATTTAATCCATGTCAAACAGCTAGCTTCATAATATAAACTAATATTAGGTAAAGTCAGCCCTCCATTCTCTCTTTTGTCTGTCATGGGTCTCGTTTTAATTCTTGACAGTCTCTTTTGCCATAAAAATTGAGATATACTTTTCTCACACTACTTGAACCATTTGGTTGAAATATTAATTGGTATTATTTGGAATAAGAACAAAAGCCTTGGCAACACACTCATTTTGATTAGAGATATCCTACCCAGTAGAGACAGGTCTAATTTTCCCCAATTTTCAATTTTTTTCTGAATTAGTTTCAATATTGGTAATTATTTTGAAATAGCTGGCAATTATTTGTAGTAATCCAGATCCCCAAATATTTCACTTTAGTGGCTGATTGAATCCCCGATATAAGTTCTAGCTTTTTAACCTCCTCTGCTTTCATATTTTTAGTATTTTAGTTTTTTGCTTGTTGATTCTAAACCCTGCTACTCTCCCATAATTATTCAATATTTCCAGTAACCTAGCGATTTGATGAATAGGATTTTCTAAATATAACACAATATCATCCGCAAAGACCTTGTATTTATGTTGGTCTTTTCCCAGCTTAATACCTTTGAGGTGGTCATTGTGTTGAATATCTCTGAGTAATACTTCCAATGTCACTATAAAAATTAAGGGTGACAGCGGGCAACCTTGTCTAGTACGTTTCATAATAGGAAAATTCTCACATCTTTCAGAATTTACTAATAAATGGGCCTTTTGATCAGAATATATCAGTTTCATCCATTCTAGAAAAACCTGACCAAAGTTCATCTTTTCCATCACTCCTAACATGAATTTCCAGTTCAAGTTGTCGAACGCCTTCTCTGTGTCCCAAAAAATCAGAGCTCCTTTCCTTTTGTTATGAACATGGAAGTACTCGACGACATCTATTGTTGATCTTAAGTTGTTTCTCATAAAACGGTTCGGAAGAACCACTCTGGTCCTCACCTACATAAACATGGAGAATCTTCTTTACTCTCTGTGACAGAATGGCACTAAAGATCTTGTAATCCTCATTAAGAAGAGAAATGGGCCTAAAATCTTTAGGAGTCGGGAAATCTTCCTCCATCTTTGGGATTAATGCTATACTTGCCTCTTTCCAACTTGGAGGAATTGAGCCTTCACTAATAGTCACGTTAAACATTTTCTGCATTGGTATCAACAGAACATCCTGAAAGGTCTTATAATAACTTGCCGGTAGGCTGTCCGGACCTGGCGTTGTGTTAAGTTTAGGCCGTTCAATCATCTCCTTAATTTCGACTAATGATATAGGTTTGTTCAGGACTTCTCTATGTTCTGATGACAGTTGGGGAAGATTTTTATCCTTAAGAAACTGATTAATGTCTGCTGCACCCAATTCTTTTGGAGAACCATACAGATTTTGGTAAAAATGAAAAAGACTTTTAATAATACTTTCTCTGTCTGTGAATACTCTATCGCCCTCCTTAATACCATTAATTGTTCTTTTCTTCCTCTCTCTGTGTATTCTGTATGCCAGCCAGTGACCCGGCTTGTTGGCATTTTCAAACCAATTTTGTCGTATGAATCTCAATTTTTTCTCTAATTGCTCCATTGCCACATCCGACATTTGATCTTGCAAGATCTTTAACTTCTTCCTCAGTTTCTTACTCTCTGGCATTCGTTGCAACATCTTTTCTACAGTTCTAATCTCTTCCAATACCCTATTCATGAATTCACTCTGCTTCTTCCTCAGTTCTGATAACTTCTGTATAAATAAACCCCTCATCACCGCCTTTGAGGTATCCCAGACCATAGATGTTGCAACTCCATTATCCATATTCTCTCTGAAAAAGGCTTCTAATCCTTTCTTACACAATTGGACTATATTTTCATGATGAAGAATACTATTGTTTAACCTCCAGTTGCCTCTTTTCCTATCAACCTGAATACGTACAATTAAAGGATTATGATCACTGAAGGTTTTGGGTAAAATAACTGCCAATTTTATCTTATTTAACATCATCTCAGAAATCCATATAATGTCAATTCTGGACCAGTTGCCATGATAACTCGAGAAGAACGCACAATCTTTCTCTTTGAGATGTTTATGTCTCCAGACATCCCTCAATTGGTACTCACGCACCAGCTTAAAAAAATCATTGGGGAGTTTCCCATGACTACCCGAATGATGTGTCTTACTTCTATCCATCTGTATATCCGCCACATCATTCAAGTCTCCCAAAAGACATAGGTGTTCGTATGGTTGCTCTTTTAACATCTTTGCCAAGTCTTCATAAAAACTAACCTTAGCGTTGCACAGAATATATACTCCTACCAAAAGAATCTTGATCCCATTGAGTTTAATTTCTACACCCAAAAATCTTCCCTTATCATCACTGAATTTTAGGATAGGGGTAAATGTGATTTAACATATAGCGCAAACCCTCGTTTCTTAACAGTAGTGGCTGATACAAATACCTCTCATAATCTCGAAACCTGGAGAACTTTTATGTCTTTAGTTTTAATATGGGTTTCCTGCAAACAACTAACCTCGGGATTTAACTTCTGTAAATAATGGGGAAAAAATTCCTCTTAACCATGGAGTTCAAGCCATTTACATTCCATGTTATGATTTATGACATTATTTTTCCCCAGAGGCAACTGAAACCAATTCATCTTTATTCAAATCCAATAGGCTAGTATCTCATCCCTTATTCTTGTCCTTGATTTCCTCTTCCGTACGTTCATCCTTCGATTCCATTTTTTCTCTCTGGGTTGCTCCAACTATATCTTGGACCATCGAATCCCTATTTCTTCCCTGTGGATAACTACTTGTTCTGGGTGGTAGCGGACTTGATCTTCTTATTTTTTCACCAAATTTCTTCAAAAAATCATAAGCTTTGTCAATTGAATTAAGCTGAAATCTCTGGTGTTCGTAGTCCCCCCCCCCCCTCAATTTTGTCCCACCTAAATGGAATCTTATAATCCTTTAACTTCGAAACCAAAAAGTTATAATCTTTCCTTTTACGCAGAATCCTGGATGGAATTTTCCTCAGCATGATGAGTTGTTTGCCTTTTTCAAGCAATGGTGATCGATTGTGCTCTTCAACAATCTTATCTTTTGTAGAATGTTTGATGAACTGAACTACCACATCCCGTGGAAGCTTATTTTTCCTAGCCACAACTGATTGAACCCTATAAACCAAGTCTATTTCATTTTCCATAATATCCTCTTCTGCTTCCATGAAATTAGCAAACAAAGTAACTATCTTTTCTCTAATATTCTCCCCCTCCCTCTCTGCCAGACCTCTAATTCGCAGCCAGGAATCTTTTTGTTTTTGCTCGAGTAAAGCAAGCTTGTCCAGTTGATTTTTCTAGCTGTTTCTCAACTTTGGAGGAGGAAAAGGTCGCTTGTTGTTTTAAATCCTCGATTTCCTTTTTATTAACTTCAATATCCTCTCTATTCTTTATCACATCTCTCTGTACCTGAACTAACATATCCTGCATTTCCTTCATTTGCCCCTTTATGTCAGACAGGTCTCTTTTTATGTTTACCATAAAAGATCTCATTTCCTCCATAAATTTCTTATGGTATTCTGGGGGATCTTCTATGGAGTCTCTTCTTGTTGTGGTATCTGAAATGACACCAAGTACTTTGCCAGACCTCATTGTCTTATACCTTCCTTCCTTTTTTCTCAATTGCAATCAAAAAATTATACTAACATGAACAGAATTATACTAACATAAATTCTAATGCAAGTTCAGTATAAGTTTACTACAATGTATCAATATATATATTGAAATATCAATATATAACAATATATCAATATGTAACATTAAAAAAATCAGTATGTCAATATTTAACAATATATCTATATGTAATAATAGCAAATTCACTGCAACCTATCAATATATATGTTGGTATGTCAATACCTCATTGTATAACCATAATATAACAATCTTTAGTGTACATCAATAATATATCTATAATCTACACCATTACAATGACAAATATATTTACAGCAGCAGTAGGCAAATAAGCACACTTTATCATACCAACTACTTTTCCAGAATTTTCTTGAACCTCTTATTTAAGCCCCTTCAACCCCCTAGGCTTCCAGCAAACATTTATCTCAGTTCTTCCACTTGGTTCTTCCCTTTGGTCTTTCCACTTTTAATTCCTCACCTTCTTTTTAGTCAAGTTCAAGTTCAAACAGAAGAAACAACAATAAAGTAACGCTCAGGTGGACAGATAATTTTCAGATGCCCATAAACACTTTCAGAGGAATACTTGACAGTTTTTGATATTTGAGAAATTTTTTAAAAAACCAGTTGAAACAAAAATAGCAAAGAAGTGAAGGGGTGGAAGTAGAAGTAGAATGGTGAAGGAGAAATATCCCAATCAAGGTATCAGCACCAACTCTCTACTCTTTACTGGCACCTCGCTCCCTGTTCCTATTCATTCTTATTCCTCCCGGCTCCATTTGTTCTTATTCCTCCACGCTCCTCTGCTCTTCGGCTCTTTGTGCCCCTTAACTCCTTACTTTCCTTCCTCTTGGTAACTCCTTGCTCTCTACTCTCTAACTCGTCACTTCTCACTTCTCACTATTGTTCTCACTATTGTTCCTTCTTGCTCCTCTGCTTTTTTGGCTCCATGTCCTTCGCCTCCCTCTTTGACTCATCTTACTCCTCTGTCCTCAGCCAGCCTCAATACCTTATATCCTTAGGTCCTTAAGTCCTTCTCTTCTAGCCAAAGAATCAGGTGAGATCCAGTGGTAGGGATAGGGATGGTAACCCACCCCACGCTGATGTGGACGGCTGCTGGAGGCGACCGCTACAACCACCTCGTACAGGCAAAGGAAACCTAAGCCTTGCTTAGGACAGTCAGAGTTGCTGCTGATTAGCTGACCTTGCTGCACACTTTCCCGGTGTGCAGACGAGTCAAGCCCAAAAAAGGAAAAAAAATAAAAGCAAAAAAAAAAATGAGCTTGACGAGCCATGTCTGCAGCGAAACTCTGGCGGAGGAAAGAGCAGAGGAGAGTTGGGCCTGTGAAGACATCCTAGACCAGGTGTGTTTTACAGGCTTGTTTTTGCTGTGCTTGTGGGGCCTTGCTTGTTTTTGCTGTGCTTGTGGGGCCTTGCTTGTGTTTGCTGTGCTTGTGGGGCCTTACTTGTGTTTGCTGTTAATTGCTTGCTATTGTTTGCTGGCTATTGTCCTGGCCGTGGGCTCTGCCTGATCACACGGTCTGACTAACAAGGGGGAGGAGGTAGCTAGCGGGGAGGAGCTTTATCAGGAGCTACCAACGGGCCTCTAGCTCATTTCCCAGAGGAAAGAGCAGAGGAGAGCTGGGCCTGTGAAGACATCCTAGACCAGGTGTGTTTTACAGGCTTGTTTTTGCTGTGGTTGTGGGGCCTTGCTTGTTTTTGCTGTGCTTGTTTTTGCTGTGCTTGTGGGGCCTTGCTTGTGTTTGCTGTGCTTGTGGGGCCTTACTTGTTTTTGCTGTTAATTGCTTGCTATTGTTTGCTGGCTATTGTCCTGGCCGTGGGCTCTGCCTGATCACACGGTCTGACTAACAAGGGGGAGGAGGTAGCTAGCGGGGAGGAGCTTTATCAGGAGCTACCAACGGGCCTCTGACCTTCTCATTTCCCAGAAGGAAAGAGAGAGGAGAGCTGGGCCTGTAAAGGCATCCTAGACCAGGTGTTTTTACAGGCTTGTTTTTGCTGTGGTTGTGGGGCCTTGCTTGTTTTTGCTGGGCTTGTTTTTGCTGTGCTTGAAGGGGCCTTGCTTGTGTGTGCTGTGCTGTCAGGGGCCTACTTGTTTTTGCTGGTTAATTGCTTGCTATTGTTTGCTGGCATTGTCCTGGCCGTGGGCTCTGCCTATCACACTGGTCTGGACTTAAGACAAGGGGGAGGAGGTAGCTAGCGAGGGAGACAGATTCATCAGAAGACTCCAACGGCACAGAACTAGCTCACCTTCCCAGAGGAAAGAGCAGAGGAGAGTGGCCTGTGAAGACACGCTCAGACCAGGTGTGCTCACAGGCTTGTTTTGCTGTGGTTGTGGGGCCTTGCTTGTTTTGGCTGCTGCTTGTTTTTGCTGCTGCATGGGGCCTTGCTTGTGTTTGCTGTGCTTGTGGGGCCTTACTTGTTTTGCTGTCTAATTGCTTGCTATTGTTTGCTGGCTATTGTCCTGGCCGTGGGCCGCTAAACCACGATTGACAAAGGGGGAGGAGGTGGACGAGGAAGGAGCTTGTTCAGGGAGCTACCAACGGGCCTCTAGCTCTTCCAAGGAAAGAGCAGAGGAAAGCTGGCTGTGAGGAACATCCTGGCCCAGGTGTGTTTTACAGGCTTGTTTTTGCTGTGGTTGTGGGGCCTTGCTTGTTTTTGCTGTGCTTGTTTTTGCTGTGCTTGTGGGGCCTTGCTTGTGTTTGCTGTGCTTGTGGGGCCTTACTTGTTTTTGCTGTTAATTGCTTGCTATTGTTTGCTGGCTATTGTCCTGGCCGTGGGCTCTGCCTGATCACACGGTCTGACTAACAAGGGGGAGGAGGTAGCTAGCGGGGAGGAGCTTTATCAGGAGCTACCAACGGCGCGCGCCTTTGGCGCGCGCACTTGAACTCCTTTACTTTCTCAAGCTTCTCCTGTACTACTCTCTGTAGTTTCAAGGATGGAAGGAGAGGGAGCTGCTGTAGTCACCTGTAACACTTGTGGCATGTTCCTTGCCACAAGAGGTTCTCGGATACACCTGCACCAAGTGCAAGCTGGTCAGCTTCTTGGAGGAGAAGGTTCGCCAGCTGGAGGCACGAGTTTCTGATCTCCACCTTATCAGGGAAAGGGAGGAGTTTTTGGATAGCGAAGAGAAGACCTACCGGAACTCCAAATACACGGAGGAGCTGCCAGATCAGGAAGCCAGTACACTGCGCCAGGAAAGGGAGGCTTGGGCGAATGTCACACGGAGAAGTAAAAGGACCAAAAAGGTAACAGAGACTCTTAACCTACACAATCGCTTTGATGTACTTGGACTTACAGACAAAGAGGAGCACTACGCAGAGGGAACAGAATGTCAACAAGAAAGAATCCAACATCGGCAACAGGAACTAGATCAACGCTCCCAGCCTCAACATAATGCTCAGGCAGTCCTGGTAAAACACGCTTATCGAGGAGCCCAGGGGAAGCCTCAGAAGAGGCGAGTTCTGGTTGTTGGGGACTCATTGCTAAGAGGAACTGAAACAGCAATCTGCAAAGTGGACAAGCTCAATCGAGAGGTCTGTTGTCTTCCTGGGGCCAGGATCAACCACATAACGGAGAGGCTAACCAGGCTAGTCAAACCCACTGACTATAAGCCCCTCATTTTGGTTCATGTCGGAACCAATGACACTGCGAGGAGCAGCTTAAACCACATTGCAAAGGACTACGAGCGTATGGGGACGAAGCTGAAGGACCTTGGTGTGCAGGTGGTCATTTCGTCTCTCCTCCCTGTTCAAGGATACGGCGCATGTAGGGAAAGGGCAATAGTAGAGGTCAACAACTG